>QVXC01000311.1:0-39763 GCA_003501895.1 Phaeosphaeria sp. A1 3.1a
CGGTGCGAGGTGCCAGAGTGAAGGGAACAACGGCGCGCAAATGGTGGCTCGGCCGCTTGGACCCGCTGCAGTGGAAGCCGACAAGAAACACGAGAGCGCGGACGCGGGAAAGATTGGGAGCAGACGAGATTGGTGCGTCTTTTGCGGTTAGGACACTTCGCTTGCAGCAGAGACACGTCCCTCCAGGCGCCATTCCCTGCAGGCCCAGATGCCAGTGTGCTGACAGCCATATGCATTTGTGGCGACTGCACAAGGGGTGGCACCTTAATTCCTCGCTCCTCATCACGCCGTTCTGGAGCCGCGGAGAGCTGCAGGAAGTGCATTACCGCGGCACACGGCGCTCACACGCGAGGCTATCCACTTCACGCACCGTAGTTGATGCATATGTCCGGTGGGACCGTGGGCGCGCGACGCTTGTTCTTTGAAGGACTGCGATCGGCAGATTCCCCACGGCCTTTCGATGGAGAGGTCTCGAATGCTGACTCACGCTATGCACGGAAGAAGACAACGTTTGGCGCCAATCTCTCAGCATAGCCGAGACCAGTCTGCAAAGACGACAGGGGACAGCGACGTTCTGGTCAGCCTCTCTTCGTGAGGTCCAACACCAGCAACGATGACATTGCGAGCTGTTGTTCCTCCAGAATCCATTGCCACGCTGCTTGAACACCGAGTCAAACGGCCCGCCCCGCTGTCGTCCAAATTAGTTTGTCCCAAACGCTGCTGCTAGCCAGCTGTCACGAAATCATAAAAGCTCCTCGGCGCTGAGACCGGCCAAGCCCACTACGCTTGCAGATGGTGTGGAACATCGACCTTATTGTGACTGTGCATTGCCTCTTTTTGCTTAAACATGCTTGATTACCGTTATCCGTTTGCGAGGAAAGCATGACCATACTTTCTCGAACGCTTTGACCTTGACTCGCCTGGTTGAGTCGGCGGATGGCACCATGTATTCGGAATCAGCACTGTGACCTCGGTCGCAGCGTCGGAAAAAGAATCGTCCTCCCAGAAGAAAAGCATACATTTCTCGTCGTTGGGGTGGCCTTTCGAAAGCAGCCATGCGTCGCCCTCCGGAACGCTACCAGAGAACCTGTTTCAGATCATCGAAACGCCCGCCGAGGACATCCTATTCGCAGGAATGTGTTCTCGAGTGACACTGCCCGCCCGCCGCAGGCCATCCGGGTTGTTATACATTCGACCCATTTTTTGCATGTGCTTCAGAACGAGCATAACGCTAATGGCCACCATGTCGTTGCCCCGTGGCTCCATCGTGAGCGCATCGCGGAAGATGACCAGCTCACCAACCTCAGCACCTCGCATAGCATTCGTCCCGACTGACGAGTACGTGAAGCGCGCAATGACGAGCGCGGCACCCTCTTCGCGCAGAACCAGCGACGTCGGCAGCATTGACACAGTCCATTCGTAGCGCCTGCCGTCCAAAACCATTGTCCAGTCTGCAAAGTTCCTCGCCTCCATCTTGTGCACCGACGTTGCACCGTCTGAGTGGATGTAATCGAAGTGAGCACGCGGGCACCACGGCAGCGGTCCGTCCTTGTCAAATTGGAGGGTCGCAATGTTCCGTTGCTTCATCTCTGGCGATGTATACAGAATCTCCATCTCTGGCTTCTTGGACAACAGCCGGAAGCCGTTCGTGGTGACTCGATAGGACGAGGCGTTGGTCGCGCCATACGCCCTTAGTATTTGTATCTTGCGATCGTATTGTCGCAAGTGGTATGTCATCAGCGGCTCGTCGAAGAGGCTGCTCTCGTACGCCGGCGCAGCATCAGCCTCGTAGTCGGGTAGTTCCTCGTCGTGAGGATCATCGTCGACATCCCATGGGTTTAGTCGTGGCGCATACATGATGCGTTTGTGTTACAACAGCTCGGCTAGTCGTACGGCGGCTTGGTATAAGTATGCATGAGCCTCATATTGCGAGAGACGGAGGCGATTGCAATCGTGCGCGTGAGCTCAAAGCTATAATGACGATGGCTTCGCATTCGTCGCGTTAGGTAAGCCTTTGACGCGTGAATTTCCCCACATGCGGGGTAGATCGACATCTGGAGGTCATTGTTCGCGCTCGCATGAGTGGTCGCATCCTATATCATGTACAAGTAGACGCGTGAGTTGCTGATATACACATTGATAAAGAGACTCGGTGGAGGCATTGACGCGACAATATTTCTCGTTGAGGCAGTCATCATCCACTTCCGCAACGTCAGTGCCTTCGACCGCGCCTGCCTTATCAACCCCACAAGCTTCACCACAACTCACACCACGAGCCGTAGACCTTGCGTGAGGATTTAGCTCATGTACCTTGCAAATGCAGACGATAAGCACTGCCTACTGAAGTCCAAGATCGACTACAGACCGACCATGGGTCTGATCATGCTGACAGAAGCATTGACCTCGTGAGGTGAATTGATGCTTGCAGTCTTGTCACATATGGATGAATTTGAAAGACTACCTTACGTCCGATGTCGATTGCCACAAGGCTCTTGGATCTAGCATGCATGTCTGGTGTTTCTAAGGCTTTTCTTTCCATGCCTTGGATCGTTGCCGACCTAGCGTTAGCGATATTAATGGCGGTCATCACTGTTGGTCTTATGAAATGATGCTGACGCTGTGGTGTGGCTTTTGCGTATAAGATGACTGACTGCAACTCTGCTAGGGCTAGGAATGCAGATCCATATGTTCGCAGTGCTATGCTACTCTACTGCGCTGTACAGTTCCATCAAAGTGTTTTGCCATTATGTATATGTTGGCAGATGAACTCTCGTACATGCGCGTTGCAAGGAAGAAAGTCACAACTGCTCCTGCGGCATGAAGATATTTAACTCCCGAGGCAAGCTTAATTCTCTCAACCCGTTTCGCTATGTCGGGAAGGTAATTGAGTATCGATCTACTAAGACGCGTGTGCGCGGAGGAGTATTGGTCGATTAAGGTGGATTGTCTGGAGACGTCCTCAACTCTAGAATCATCATGATGCGGTTTTTTATTGGAACATTATTAAGAAGTGTTTTGATGCTCGCGCAAAGGTTATGGCTGCTGATCTTTCATCATCCTCGTTCATGCACGTCGTCTCTTGGTACCGTTTTGTCCAGAAGTGCCATTCGCTCTCCTGGCTTCATCGCCACTGGCGACAACCTCTTCATCGTTCATCCATTCCCGTCCAGCACCAGGACTTCTGCGTCTGAATTGACCCGCACCAACAGCTACTACTTCATCCTCGCTATCACTAGCTTCAATATCCAATAGCACGGGCATGCGGAACTCAGGCTCGCCGGTCGGACCAAATTCCAGCGTTGAGCTCTTGATAGGCTCGATGGTAAGCACATCGACTTCTTCGTCTTCCTGGTTGAGACGGCGCTTGTGGATCTCTTCTAGAGGCTGGATATCAAATTCGTCTTCGAGTTCAAGGTATTCAACGTTCTCTTCAACTTCCATGAAATCAGGGGCGAGAGCGGACCAGCGTTGGGGCTGGAGGATAGACCATAGCCAGACGCGGCCCGAATCGACACCAACTGCTGCAACGAAAGGCCGGAATGGATGCCATTCGACGACAGACAGCTCTTCCTTCGTGCCTTCAAGAATCTTGACCAAACTGCCCTGGCCCCGCTCCCAGACATAAATGTGGTGGTTCATCCAGGTGGAGGCGGTAACATACTCGCCGGTCGGACTGAAGGAGACATGATTCCAGGAGAGGCGTTGCACAAGATCCTGGAATTTGTGCTCCACCTCTAGTTGCAGGGTATCGAAGTCGAACTTCGGATCGCTCAAGTCGGGAAGATGCAGCGTCCTCACAATCCTGTCGCTCGAGTTGATAACGACGTCCCGTCCAGACGGCGTCAGACGGATGTATACGATGATGTTGTTGGTGACCCTGAACGAGTAGCGCGCCTCGTGTGTCTCGGCATCGATGATGTTCAGCCATCCCTTGTTTGTGCCTGCGATGATGTGTTTGCTGGAGGGCGTGAACAGCGTCATGGTGGTCGTCTGCTTGGCATCTTGGGCCGCCTGTTTCTCGGTGGCATTCTCGCGCTCGAGCTGGGATCTGCGGGGCGCAGAGGATATAGGGTGCTTCACGGGGACCTCGGAGGAGACGTCGACTATGACGGGCTGGTCTTCAAAGAGGGCAGCCACGAAGAGCATGCTGGTGCCGCATTAGAGGGTGCCTTGCAACATGTAGGCATGACTCACTGGTTCTTGGGGTGCAGTTCTGCTATGAATATGGCAGCCTCAAAGCGGACGGTCCGCACGCGCGAGCCATCGTCGAGGTCCCACAGCACCACCTTCCAGTCCTGCCCAGCGCTGAGCAGATAGCGGTCGTTGGTGGACCAGCTCAGTGACTGCACCTGGCGCGTGTGTCCGCGCAGCTTGCGCGCAACGCCGTTGGTCTCAATGTCGAATATGACCACAATGCCATCGTGCTAGAGGGGCCCAGTCAGTGGGCGGCCAGACGCAGCAGTGACAAAGAATGCGCCTACACGTCCTGAAGCGAGCAGGTCGCCGCGGTGGCTGAAGCGGATCGACGTCGAATGGCCGCTGCCTGCGCGTTGTGTGAGTCACGGGGCCAAAGGGCGCAACAATGGATTCACGGATGCACTCACGAAGGCGGCCGGTGATAACTTCAGGACAGTCCTGCGCGAGGATGAAAGGGTCTACGAGCGACAGATTCATGGTGAGGCGCTGGAGAACAGCAGAGAGTGCGGGCGGTTGGGCTCAGCGGGCAGCATCTTCAGGGACGCAACGGCTGGCCATGCGCGCGGAGAAATGTTTGGCAGCGAGTGATAGAGACGGTCGCCCGTGAAGTGAGGCTCCGCGTTGGGGCCTAGCGCGTTTCTGCCGCCAAGCCATGCGCCTTCCCTTTGTCGCCTTTGTGAGGATGAAACCACTCCTCTCCGACACGCCTCCCACTACCCTCACTACACCCACCTCATCACACACGGCCGCCCGCATTTCAGCAGGCGCGTCTTCCACCTCGACGGCCCCGACTGCGCTCTCCAGCGTGCTCTCATAATACGGCGCGCGCGCTCTCCGCTGCTCGGCGCGACGACTCGAGGCCCCCGTGCAGCCCTTTTCCCGCCCGTGCTATTCTTCGCCAGCATCCCATACAGCGCCCGCCGCGCATCTCCTACCTCCCACCAGCCACGTGCAACAGCAGCATCCGCTACCACGGCCGACTTTCGCGCGCCCTAATTCTCTGAGCGAGGTGCCCGAGGGGCTACCGCCGCGCCGCGCTGTGACGGCTTAGAGACAGGCAGAACCGTCTCCCCCAACACCACCGCGACTCTCGACCACCGCCGCCGCCATGCCGCCCGGTGCGCCCGTCCAGTCGAAATGTCCGCTCCGGACCATCAAGGAGATCCAGTTCGGCCTGCTGTCTCCCGAGGAGATCAAGGCCATGTCCGTCGTGCACATCATCTACCCGGAGACCATGGACGAGACCAACTCGAAACCCCGTGAGCAGGGCCTCAATGACCCTAAGCTCGGCACCATTGACCGCATGTACTCGTGCGCGACTTGCAAAGAGGACATCCAGATCTGCCCTGGCCACTTTGGTCACATCGAGCTCGCCACCCCGGTTTTCCACGTCGGTAAGTTCACAATCGGGCTGCAATGGCGAAGAGTGCGTGCTGACATGCCTAGGATTCGTCGTCAAGATCAAGAAGATCCTCGAGACTGTTTGCCACAACTGTGGTTTGATCCTCGCTGACTACGTAAGTCTTCCACGTGAAGACGGAGTTATCAGAACACGGAACATCTTGTGCTGACTGCAACATGTAGAATCATCCTGACTGGGCAAACGCCATTAGGACAAAGGATGCCAAGAAGCGCTTCGACAAGATCTGGCGTCTGTCGCGGACGAAAAACATGTGTGAACAGGATGTCGGCGAAGAGGACCCCAAGAAAGGCCCCAAGGTCGCCCATGGCGGCTGCGGCAACATCCAGCCAGACACGATCCGCAAGGAAGGTCTTAAGCTGACCGCCACCTACAAGCCCAAGAAGAAGGAGGATGATGACGGCCAGGGCGAGCGCAAGGAAGTGCTCACTCCCCAAGTTGCGCTCAACATCTTCAAGCTCCTCTCCGACAACACCCTGGCATTGCTCGGTCTGAATGCCGACTATGCTCGTCCCGAATGGATGATCATGACCGTTCTTCCCGTCCCTCCTCCACCGGTCCGCCCTAGTATCTCGGTCGATGGTACTGGCCAGGGTATGCGCGGAGAAGATGATTTAACCTACAAGCTGGGCGATATCATCCGCGCCAACGGTCGTGTCCAAGAATGTATCTCGGAGGGCTCGCCTCAGTCCATCTTGAACGAGTTTGAGGCTCTAGTGCAATACCACGTCGCTACCTACATGGACAACGACGCCAACGGTGTTCCTCAGGCCATGCAGAAATCCGGTCGTCCGCTCAAGACCATTCGTGGTCGCTTAAAGGGCAAGGAGGGTCGCCTGCGAGGCAACTTGATGGGCAAGCGTGTCGACTTTTCGGCCCGTACTGTCATTACTGGTGACCCTAACCTGTCACTGGACCAGGTCGGAGTGCCACGCTCCATCGCGCGTACACTCACCTACCCCGAGGTTGTCACCAAGTTCAACATCAGCAAACTTACCGGGCTTGTTCGAGCTGGTCCCAACAACCACCCTGGTGCCAACTACGTCATTAAAGCTGACGGCGTTCGTCTTGATCTCAAGCACAATAAGAGCCTCGGAGATCTGCGACTGCAATATGGCTGGAAGGTCGAACGACACATTGACGATGACGATGTCATCATCTTCAACCGACAACCTTCACTGCACAAGGAGTCCATGATGGGTCACCGTGTCAAAGTCATGCCTTACTCGACATTCCGTCTTAATCTGTCTGTCACATCTCCATACAACGCCGATTTCGATGGCGACGAGATGAATTTGCACGTACCACAAAGTGACGAGACCCGAGCCGAGATCCAGAACTTGTGTATGGTCCCCAAGCAGATCGTGTCTCCCCAGTCGAACAAGCCTTTGATGGGTATTGTCCAAGATACTCTTCTCGGTGTCTACAAGATGACTCGTCGCGACAACTTTGTGCCCATCGAGCAGGTCATGAACATCATGATGTGGGTGCCAGATTGGGATGGCATCGTTCCCGAGCCTGCTATCCTCAAGCCTCGCCCTTTGTGGACCGGTAAGCAGATTGTCAGCATGGCCATTGCCAAGGAGGTCAACATTTTCGTGCCTGATGGCGGCGCCCCATGGAATGACCCCCAGGACAAGTCTTTGCTGGTTCAGGGCGGAGAACTTTTGCTCGGCTCCATCACGAAGAAGATTGTCGGAGCCCAGGCTGGTGGAATCATTCACATCATTTTCAACGAATTGAGCTCCGCCGACGCAGTCAAGTTCTTCAATGCTTGCCAACGCATTGTCAACTGGTGGCTGCTGCACCATGGCTTCAGTCTGGGTATTGGCGACACCGTCCCCGATCCTGCAACAGCCGCCAAGATTGCCTCGGAGGTTGCCAAAGCCAAGGCGAAGGTCGAAGACATTGTCAAAGAGGCTACCAAAGACATACTTGAGCCTCTGCCGGGTATGACTATCCGTGGTACCTTCGAATCGAAGGTACAAAAGTTCTTGAACGAGGGTCGTGAAGGTGGTGGTACTGCCGCCCAGAACAGTCTGAAGGATTTCAACAACGTTGTGCAGACCGTTATCTCCGGATCCAAGGGTTCCACTGTCAACATTTCTCAGATGGTTTCCCTTGTCGGACAACAAGCTGTGGAGGGACAGCGCATTCCCTATGGATTCAAATACCGAACGCTCCCACATTTTACCAAGGACGACTACTCCCCTGAGTCAAGAGGTTTCGTGGAGAACTCGTATCTTCGTGGGTTGACACCATCAGAATTCTTCTTCCACGCCATGGCCGGTCGTGAAGGTCTCATTGATACTGCTGTCAAGACTGCCGAGACTGGTTACATTCAACGTCGTCTAGTCAAGGCGCTCGAGGACGTCATGGTAAAATATGACGGAACGGTCAGAAACTCGCTGGGTGATATCATCGAGTTCATATACGGAGAGGATGGTCTGGACGGCGCCATTATTGAGAAGCAGAAGATTGACACAATCACGTTGTCCGAGGAGAAGTTCGAAAAGACGTACAAGGTTGACGTTCTGGGCACAGACAAGCCTCCCATCCCAACCAGCAAACTCGCGGGCGCTTCTGAGTTCCAAGGCGACGTCGAGATCCAGCGACACCTTGATGAGGAGTTCGAGCAGATCAGAATCGATCGCGAGTTCCTCCGAACCATCATTGGTAACGATGACAGCCAGCAGTTCCAGCTGCCTCTCAATATCCAACGCATGATCCAGTCAGCTCAAGCTCGCTTCCATATCAAGCCGGGACGCGTTGCTAGCGATCTCCATCCGACCGAGACCATTCTCGCAGTCAAAAGTCTACTCGACAGTCTCATGGTCATTCGTGGCGATGACGTGTTGTCTATTGAGGCTCAGGACAGTGCTACCTATCTCTTCAAATGTCATTTGCGGTCTCGCCTCGCCTTCAAGCGCCTCGTAAATGAGTACAGCATGTCGAAGAAGGCACTCGACTACGTTTTGGGAGAGTTGCAGGATCGCTTCCTCAAAGCCGCCGTGGCCCCAGGTGAGATGGTTGGTGTCCTTGCTGCCCAGTCTATCGGCGAACCTGCGACTCAGATGACGCTGAACACGTTCCATTTTGCTGGTGTGTCTTCCAAGAACGTTACTCTCGGTGTGCCGCGACTCAAGGAGATTCTCAATATCGCGGCCAACATCAAGACGCCGTCTATGCTTGTTCGTCAGACCGACAAGAGGGGCGGGCAGCTCGAAGCCAAGATTCTGCGAAGCAGAATCGAGTTGACGACACTCCGCAGTCTCACACAGTCTGTGGAGCTTTACTACGACCCTGAGATTCAGACCACCCTTGTGGAAGCCGATGCGGACATGGTCGAATCGTACTTCATCGTTCCAGAGGAGGATGAAGTCATTGAGTCCCAGTCCAAGTGGCTCCTTCGCATCATCCTTGATCGCAAGAAGCTGCTCGACAAGAACATCAGCATTAACGAAGTCGCTGGCAAAATCAAGGCCGAATTTGCGCCCAACCTGGCTGTCATTTTCAGTGATGAAAACGCCGACGAACAAGTCATGCGTGTTCGGTTCATTTGGGATGGCAACCTCAAGCAGGATGAGGACGAAGATGAAGACGAGCGCGACGAGCGATGGATGCGGAAACTCGAGATGCACCTTTTGGACGAGGTTATCCTGCGTGGTGTCTCTGGTGTAGAGCGTGCCTTTATTCGAGAGGATAAGGTGGTCGCGGAGAACGCGGACAAATCCCTCGTTCTGTCCAACAGCGACCCTCGCTGCAAGGAGTGGGTGCTTGACACCACAGGTACCGCGCTGGCCAAGGTTCTTACTATCGATGGTGTGGACTCTACTACAACATACTCGAACTCTTTCATTGAGATCCTGGGGGTGTTGGGTATTGAGGCTGCTCGTGCTGGCCTTCTCAAGGAGCTGGCCATGGTCTTGTCGTTTGACGGTTCGTACGTCAATCATCGTCACATGGCTTTGTTGGTCGACATCATGACGCAACGCGGTATGCTCATGGCCATCACACGTCACGGCATCAATCGAAACGACACTGGTGCGCTCATGCGTTGTTCGTTCGAGGAAACTGTTGAGATTTTGCTTGAAGCTGCAGGCTTCGGAGAGCTCGATGACTGCCGCGGTGTCTCAGAAAACATCATGCTGGGTCAACTCGCACCAATGGGAACTGGCGAGTTTGACGTCGTTATGGACAGCTCCATGCTTCTCACCATGGTTGAAGACAACTCGAAGGGCATGGGTGCTACTGCGGGTGGTTACAACATGGAAGGTGCAGCAACGCCGTATGACTTGGGATCGCCAACATATCAAGATGGCACCGGTATGGGTGGCTTCGAAGCCGCATTCTCCCCGATTGCTCACGCTGGCGGGAACGACGAAGGAGGTTTCACTCAATATGGAGGCTACGGTGGGGATGGAGGTTTCAGTCCATTCGGAGGCCGAAGCCCTGGCTATGCGTCCATGTCGCCCGGCTTCTCTGGCACAAGCCCAATGTCGCCAGGCCCAGGTGGCTTCTCCCCAACCTCGCCAGGCTATTCGCCTACTTCTCCAGGCATCAGTAGCCCGCGCTTCGGTGCGACTTCGCCGTCCTTCGGAGCGACCAGCCCGCAGTACTCGCCCACATCACCAGGTCTGTCGCCAACCTCGCCGAGCTACCACTCTCCCACGTCTCCAAGCTACTCTCCTACCTCGCCACGCTATTCGCCGACCTCCCCGTCGTTCTCGCCCACATCCCCGACGTACAGTCCGACTTCTCCGGCACACATGGGCGCTGCTTCACCCTTCTATAGCCCTACCTCGCCGCGATTCAGCCCAACGTCGCCACAGTACAGTCCGACGAGCCCGCAATTCAATCCGACCAGCGAGCGTCGCTCTCCTGCCTCGCCTACGTCGCCCACTTTCAGTCCAACGAGCCCGACGTACTCGCCTACCAGTCCTGCTGGCAACCCTCAGTACTCGCCAACATCGCCGTCATACTCTCCCACCTCTCCCAGCTCGGCGCCACACTCTGGAAATCAGAGGTGGTCGCCGACCAGCCCGACGTATTCGCCTACGTAAGTCTCATTGGTCATAGTTGTGCTCTCCTTATTCTCTTGCAAGTGCTAACATCAAACCAGGTCACCCAAACAGAATTAAAGTACCACTTGCGTATCCAAAGTGTACATAGGGGACTTGAATTGTAAGCAGAGGTTCTTACCTTGCTTTGTATAAAAGTTGTCTTTCGCTTCGCGGATGGCTGACTTTTGGTGTCTTACAGCAGTCGAAACTCGTCTGCGTCTACCACCAAAATTGTCTGAACCAACCCCCAACCATTTCCACGGCTGGTCTCGTACGGCAGTCCGTCGCACGTGGCGTTCCTTTGACTAGGCCCACGTCATAGTCCGCTGGCCGCTTGTCCAACGATCACGCCTTTATTGTCTTTTGCTGAACCCAAAAACGAGAAACTGTACAACACCCCCTCGAAAGCTGCGCTCGATGCCACCAGCGACCCAAAAACGTCCTTTTCACGCGCTCGAGACTGATTCGATTTCTATTTCTGCATCATATACTACACACATCATCTGCGGGGTGTTCTGGCGTCTTCCACTTTTCCCTTCTTGCTTACATTGCGAAACGAAGGCAGACACATTCGAGGAAGGGGTGGGGCTTCTCTTCTACATTTGCGAGGCGTTTTGATTTGGGAAACGCTCGATGAGCGTGCTAGATGTCTAGTCTGTTTTTCTTTTGATAGCCCGCCATAAATTGCGCTCGGGGCTTTTTTGCGAACTCGCGAGTAGCTTAGAATCGAACGCGAGAGAGTTTGGGATGGCGATGGGGTGAGAATGAGGCCACGATTGGAGTGCCTGGGAGGAGAGGATGAGTGGCACGAGCGAGAATAGTGCGAGTAATACGAAATATTGAGAGAAACGAATATGTCCTCGTCGCTATCGTGCTGTTGTTCGCTCATGGCGTCATGCTTCCCGCTCGCTCTACATTCAATCCTTGCCATGACTCTTCATAAAAAAAGTCCTTAGCAATTCATGGTGCAGAACCAATAGTAACACGCAAGAAGAGATCAGATCAAGCATCACGGCATCAAGCCATGCATTATTTCAAATCAAAACTAGAAGCATTTCCTCGAGCTCATACATAGCCTTGGATTACCACCTCCGTCACAAAGCAAGGGTATATACGTGCAAATCAACAAGCCAAAGCCAAATCCAACCCTACATCCTCCCTCCTCACTCCTTAAACGCGCCCATACGACCCCCCACCCATGGCAAACTTGCCGCCCTGCATCTGCAGCTTGTACTCTTGGAGTTCAGCGGCCTCCTTTTGCTCGTCGGCGAGGAGGGCAGCGTGCTCCTTGCGGCCGGCGCGACGCTGCTTGATGCAGCAGAAGGCCATGATGCAGAGGAGGAGCACGAAGAGGCCGAGGGAGCCGGCGATGATGCCGATTTTGGCGCCCTGGGGGAGAGCGGCCCAGCGGTTGCGGACGCCGGAGGGTTTTTGGATTTCGTGGAGGACGGGGGAGGGGTCTTCTGCGCCGCCACTGATGAATCATGTGTTAGCATGCATATATATAGTGGTTAGTGAGTATAGAGACAGAAAACTTACGCAATGACCTTGACCTTCTCCCAGTTACCGCTGGCATCCATGTCGTCCCAGCTGTACTCCTTGGCGCTGGTGTAGTCCTTTGCATACACCTTCTGGACGCTCATGGTGAAGGGACCCTGGCTGAAATCCGTCTCGCCCTTGGCCCACTCTACGACGCCGGGATCGTTGTTGTTCACGTCGCCGGCGGCCCAGACACTGAGGCGCACGTTCATGGGGGTTTGCGGGTAGTTTTTGTTATTGTTGGCCTCGGTCGGGGTGAGGGTGCGCAGCTCCTTGCCGTCCAGGTACCATTTGGTCCAGTCTTTTCTCCAGTCGATGGTGTAGTTGTGGAAGTCGTCGTGCGGGGGGCTCATTTCGAAGTCCTTGCCGCGGTCGTAGACGGAGGTGTTTCCTTTGCCCTAAGCAACGAGTCAGTAATCCGTCGCATGAAGAAAGTCGCCGGGAAGTAGTTACAAAGTAGTTGGTCATTGCGAAGTTGGTTGTGCCAAGGAATTCCCAGTCGAGCTCGTCCAGGGCCTCAGACTGCAGGATGGCGCTGCTGACAATTCCCTGTCCTTTGGCGGCTTTCATGATGACTTCGAGACGGCCGAAGAGCATGTAGAAGTTGGATTGGACCCTGGGCGAGTCCTTGGAGCGCTCAATGGTGAAGGTCGCGCCTTCTTTCTCGTCCCAGTCAACCTTGCCCTGGTTCTCTTTGCGCCAGACCTTGCCGTCCATGGGAATGCCCTTGGCCACAAAGTCGAAGGTGGCATTGCTGCCGAGGGCCTGCATGGACGGGCAGTTCTTCTTTTCGAGAGGGTTGCAGTCGGAGTGAGTCTGAGCCAGCGCAGTCGGCGCAATGGCTGCGATTGCCGCAATGGCGGAAAGCGCGAATGACTTCATGGCTGCTGGTGAAAATAGATGTCGCTGTCGTGTCGGTGTATGTACGTGTGGTCGAAATAGGCGCAATATCTGAGAGAGAGTGGACGCACGTTACCAGACGCGCTGTGTCGTGCTAAGGAATGAGTGACCGAGGGACCAAACAGGCAAAAGGAGTGTGAATCTCGCGGAGGAGAAGGAGCAAAAGAGCGGACGGCAGGCGCAAGGAAGAGCGTCTGAGGGGTGTTTTGAGTAACTGTCCAAGCAAGATAGCCCGTTATGACCCTGCAATTAAGGAGGTGTGTGCTAGTGCGGGAATGTCGAGGGCTGGAATGCCATTGGCTGGGCCCATCAAACAGACGCGCCGATCCCTCTCAAACCGATGCTTGGACGTCTCCTATCGCCCGTAACTCACAAACTCATCGTCATCTCCGCCGTGCCATGCTGCAATTGGCCCTCAGTTGCTGCCAGAAATATTTGTGTCGCGCTCAAAGCGCTTGTATGACGTTGGCCATCTCTCGCAGAACTGTGCCTCCACGTTCCTGAATATGCAGGAACGGGCGGGTGGCGTGCGCCAGATGAGCAGCCAAGTTTAAACCTGAAACACGCCCGCTATCTGCGCTAGATAGGCACCGCCCCCAGAGCCATTGCCACATCTTCGCGCTTTTCGCAGCCTTGTCCTTGCGCCGTATCCTTTTATGGGCCGTGTGAACCAAGTCCGCCGTCGCGGGGTCCGATTTCCGCTGCAGGACTCGCTACACTTTCTGCCCTTTCAATTGACAATGCGCTGCGCAAGAGTCACACGGTGTGACTCGCCTTGGCGTGTAGCGGACTGACTCCTGAGCCATGTGGCGGTTTGAGTGCGCGGGTGCATTTCAACCGTCGTGGTGCTCGGATCTCACACCTCAAAAAGAGTTACACCGACAGGGATGGCGCTTGAATTCATGCTCTCTACGAGTGGGTCAGATACGGCCCGAAACAACTGAACACTCGATTTTTTCGATGAATGTCCATCACTACACCGTCGACGAAGCTCTTGAACGCAAAGCTCGATGTTGATTATTGCCAGCTAGGAATATATGCTCGTTGCACCCTCGAAGAATTCCCCGGTCAATCCGCCACAAATATATGTTGCCGTTGGCTCTTGCTATATCATGAAGGCCGTGAAATGTGAGTAAGATAGGGTACTTGCCGAATGAGATCCCGAAGAAAGAAATGACTGAAGATACTGCGTCCCCGTGATGCCATCTCCGATTACAGGCTCACACACCTTTCCACTTCACGCTCAGCTTCGCGAAAAGCCAGAAAATAGCTTGAGGCTGCGACCACTTCGCCTGTGTACGATACACCTACCCGGCTCTCGCGTACCTGGCACTCGCAAGTCTCCCACCCCAGCATGATGTTTGCCGTCATGAGAGTTGTCCAGGTTTCTCGTTACACACATTTCACGGTCCTGTGCGACAGAAGCTCTGTTCTAATTCACATCTTAGTGGCTTTCGAAGCCTCTCGCTCCATTTTCGCGAATTGTTTAAGAATGTGTGCCTCCTGGTCTTCTCCTTGAGCAGTCACTTCGACCTCTTCGTAGATCATCAACTCTCTAGTCCGATTGGGTAACGTGATGGGACCATCCATGACGGCTTGACGGAGGTTTTCAAGGGTCTTTCGGAAGAATGGCTGGATGGCGCTGGCTTCGATTGCCGTGATGAGCAGACTATTTGCATGCGCCCTGCGTTTTGACATAAAGGGGATATCTTTAACTAGCTAGTAGGAACACCGTCCGCAGTAACCACAGATATCTGGGGAGCACGCAGTATAATCAAACTCTTCGTCTGAGTCACTGTCCCAGTCGTTGCCCGAATCGTGCTCGCCATCCAGCTTGACACCACCCTCATCATCCACATTCCCCTGGTCCTGATCGTTGTCACCTTCCTTCGCCCAAGCCTCCCTGAGGGATTCAGGGAGTGCATGTACTCCATCACCGTATTGCCTGCGCATCTCCAAACAATCCGGACGTGGACTGTACACCTCCAGCAATCCGCCGTCCTTTCTCGCCCAGGTCACGAGTCTCTCAAGCAGGACGCCAAGTCGACGGATAGCCAGCGCGTTGTCTTTCTCCCACACAGTGACGTCTTTGCGGACATTCAAGACTTTGACGTTCTCATTTTCGAACAGCCCCGCGCCGTCATGATAGGCAACGATGAAGTTGGGAATCTGCTTGATCCATAGCTGCGGGTAGATGTCGCTCATATCGATCTCCTTCTTGTATCTGCCAGAGCGGGTCTTGAGGTCGAATATGGAGTCTTGAGAGACCTCATCGCCGCTGCGTATGACGTTGATGTCATCTTTGGCGCCTCGCGTGGTGGACGGTATTGCGCTTATGTTGGCCTTGCCAAATGCCGAGACCAAGTCATAGTCATCCTCACCAGCCTCATGACAATGTGCTTTCTCCGCCTTGCCACGACGAGCAAGCGGGCTCTCTCCGAAGTAGCCATCGCACTCAAATCGGACGAGGCAAGAAAGCCCTCCGAGCTGATATTGTACGATACGTTGGTGCGTCTCAGAATCCTTCACCTCCTTCTCCCAAGTTGTGTTTGCTTCGGGGAAGGAATGGCCGTATCCTCGCACGTCGGGGATGACTTCTCTAGGGTCATTCTCCTTCCGAACGAAGAATACTGTGTCTCCGATAGCCTGGACATTGAAGCGAAATTGCCGATCTTGTCCACGGACATATCGTAGGAGATTGCCCAGAGTACTTCCGCACGCTACGATGTCGACATCGGCTGTTGCAAAGGTAGGGTTGACAGCAAGTATCGACTGGACGACAGGTGCGAGAGGATACTCTGGGTAACTTGCGGCATTCGGATCGCGAAAGTACTGCCCACTGTCCTCACTGAGTCGATGTACCTCCTCAGGTGGCGTCCACTGTGGAGGTTTGCCTGCGCAGCGTCAGTTGCGCGATCTACGATGTGTTTGGGGGCGGCCTACCTGGTACTAAGATGGTAGGTGAAGTATCCTTACGCCAGTTGTATGACGCAACGTACTTGAGGTCAGAGATAGTCACTTGCGTGACAGCATCATTCGTCCGTAGCTTGAGATCCGCAACGCTCAAGGTCTCTACCAGTTCACCAAGTGCTTTCTTCGCGATGTCAGGCTTCGCGCCTTGCTTCCTCGGTTTGGAAGAGAAATTGTTCCATCCTCCACGTCCCCTCCGCGGAGCATAGCCACCTCTGAAGGACGACATTGACGACATGGTAGAATATCGCCTGGTAACTGGAAAGTAGAGATTTGGACAGTGTTGATATTGTCTCGATACTGGTGGGATATAGTGTGGCCAGGCTGAACAAGTATTCATGCTCAAGCAAGGCTGAGTGCATGTGGCGTTGTTTGCTGCGCACGAGGGTGACACAAAGCACGATTTGGCAGGCCTCAAACCACCCTCAGTTTTCAGAACATGCAGGCAGATAACACCCAAACCGCGCCGCATGTGTTTTCGCTTCCTGTCTTCCAATCAATTTGCACTGCCCTTTGATTCCATTGGCAAAGCCTCGCCGGTTCGGAAGGCAGCAGTTGTTTGGTGCTGTCTGCTTGTCTCTCTTGTCTTTGCTTAAAGTAGAGTGAAGAATACATCCAAGAATTGTCACTCACACACCATTGCAATCCCCAACGCTGTAAATCAAGACCACCTACACCACATCGAGCTACCCATTGCCTGCCATGGCGGACAACGACGCGGCTGCGAAGCGAACCGCGGGGCTCACCAAGCTCTTCAACACCGTCATCTTCGGCCATCGCGACCTCAAGAGCGCAGCAGACGGGAACCGCTTCCTGGAGGCCCTATGCGCACAAGCAGACGCTTCGAAGTGTGTGGAGCAGTTGATAGCAGCGCCCAATGCGCTTGCTGCCGTGTCCAAGAGCTTCAGATTTAGCGCCGACGCTACCTTCCTCAATGGGCTTGCTACATCCGTCCTTCACTATCTATCGCATCCTGAGGTCAAACAGCTTTATGCTGGGCAATTTTTGCATCGCATTCTTGAGCAGATTGTGGAGCCGCCGACGTTTTGGAATACGTTCGTTGAGGCTTATAATGCTCGCATCCTCGCTCCAGAGAGCACACATGCATTCGCCTGGCTTCTGTTGGAGCTGCTACAGAGCAGATCCGAGGACGCTCCTGATGTACGCGAGGTCGCGCGGCGCGTGACGGATAACGAATCTCTGATCAATTTCGAAGCGTTGGATGTCAGAAACCTGGGTCAAAAAATCAAGCACGTTCTGGAGAGCACATCCAATGATGACCCCGATGGTCCGGGTGGTCGCCATGATAATGATTTCGCCAACTTTCGACAAGTCAAGATTCTGCCGACTGCTGATGAATTTGCGTCGAGCGAAACCCCATATTACAGGCGCGCATGTGACATCAAATCTGTTGAGCTGGAAAACCGCGGTCTGATGCACTTGGACAATCAGTTCAGATTGTTGCGCGAAGACTTACTTGGAGAACTTCGGAGCGATTTCCACATTGCGACTGGGCAGAAGAAAGGACGTCGCAAGATTGTGCTCGAGAATCTGCAACCTGTGGGTGTCGACTGCGGAACAGTCACCAGGCGCAGGCCATGTTCACTCAAGCTAGTGTGTACGGAAGACATTCCTCAGTTGCGGAAGATCAAAGACGTTGCAGCGCGGAAGAGACACATTGTCGAAAACAAGTCTTTACTCAAGCACCAATCGCTTGGTTGTCTCATCAGTCATGGAAACATCGTCGCCTTTGCCAGTGTAGAGCGGAACGAAGATCTGCTCGCCCAGCGACCTTCCATCCTTGCACTACGTGTCGCAGACGCACCCTCCTTCAGCAAGGTCCTCAAGGTATGCAAACTAGGTCAGGATCTTCATTTCGTGCAAGTAGACACGGCTGTGTTTAGCTACGAGCCGATCCTGAAGTGCCTGCAAACGATGAACGAATTACCCCTGGAAGAGCAAGTTCTGAACCTCACACCAGGATCAGGTGAAGTGCTGTCTGGCGTCCACCCTAGCGATATAATCAACACCATTCGAGAGAACTGGGACCAGGATCTTCAAGAAATCATCGGTACCAAAGGTCCCGTCAAGCTTGATCAAGCACAGGCTCAATCTTTACTCACTGGCCTCATGAAGCGACTGAGTATGATACAAGGCCCACCAGGTAAGATTTGCCTTTACTTTACTCTATCCTTCTCTCTCATGCTTGATTGCTCGGCCATTCCGACACATCCTTCTCAAGTCAAAGTACAAGCTGTGCTAACCAGGGTAGGAACTGGAAAATCTTTCATCGGTGCATTGATAGCCAAGATTTTGCACGATCACACAAAAGAGAACATACTGGTCTTATCTTACACAAATCACGCCTTAGATCAGATGGTCGTCGATATTCAGCGGGCTGGCATCCCATCAGATTCGATAGTACGACTGGGTGGCAAGTTCAATGCTAGCACCCAAGCCCTTAGTATGACCGCTCAACCGAAAACATACAAGATGAGCGGTCAGACATACGCCATGATACAGGACGAGAAGAATCAAGCAGAAGCCTATCACGATGCATTGCTACGAAAGTTGGCAATATTTGTCAGATACGGTGTAAGTGATCTTAGCATGCTCGACTATCTCGAATTCTCCGATGACTCGGAATACTTCGACGCCTTCTCCTTGCCTGAGAGCGATGAGGGCGAAGTAGTTGTGGGAAGGAACAACAAAAAAGTCGAACGATCATATCTCTTCGAAAGGTGGTCAAGAGGTGCTAATGCCGGGATCTTCAACGAGCATGCGCTACGGGACTATTCGGAAGTGTGGAAGATCGAGCCGGGTGCACGACTTGAATTGCGAACCAAATGGGAACGCGAGATCATCGAAGAACAGGTGGCCGAGATCAGTACGCTTGCAGCGAAGTACGACGAAAGCTACGACAGAACCCAACAGTTGTTCCGCTTGAAGGACTCCCATGTCATCAGTAACAAGCGTATTGTCGCATGTACAACAACAGGGGCAGCGAAGTATGCCGATGACATTCAAAAGGCAGCTCCTGGAATCATTCTGGTTGAAGAAGCTGGAGAGATACTCGAAAGCCACATCCTCACTTCCATGACCCCTGCAACAAAGCAGCTTATTTTAATCGGGGATCACAAGCAACTCCGGCCCAAGGTGAACAATTATACACTCACATCGGAGAAGGGAGATGGCTACGACCTCAATATTTCACTGTTTGAGCGACTCGTCCTGGCTGGTGCTCCTCACACTACGCTTAGGAAACAACATCGAATGCGCCCTGAAATTTCCACGCTAGTGAGGTCGCTCACTTACCCCGAGCTGGAGGATGCAGAGCAGACTGTGGGAAGGCCAAACTTGCGCGGATTTCAAGATAACATCGTCTTTGTATCGCACTCCAAACCAGAGCTGAACGCAGATCGGATAGCAGATCGACGCGACGAAGGTGCCAAGACTAGCAAAGAGAATGCTTACGAAGCCGACATGGTGCTGAAATGCGTCCGCTACCTAAGCCAGCAAGGCTATGGTACCGACGACATTGTGATTTTAACCCCCTATCTCGGACAACTCTCCCTTCTTATGAAGACGCTGTCAGCCGAGAACGACCCAATTCTCAATGACCTGGACTCATTCGAATTGATACGAGCCGGTCTCTTGTCATCTGCAGCAGCAGATGTCTCGAAACGTAGACTTCGTATTTCTACAATTGGTAAGCATATTCCACCTTGTGACCATGCGTCTTGTTCCTTTCCTGACCCTTCACACCTGATACTAATTGATATGCAGACAATTACCAAGGTGAAGAAAGCGACATTGTCATTGCATGCCTTACACGCAGTAACAGCGACGGTGACATCGGTTTTATGTCCGCTCCACAGCGCGTCAACGTCCTTCTGTCACGAGCTCGGAACGCACTCATCTTGATTGGCAATGTCGAGACATTCATGAAGTCGCGCAAAGGCAAAGACGTCTGGATACCACTCATGGAGCAATTGAAACATAACGGCCACATCTACCATGGGTTTCCCGTGCGGTGCGAACAACATCCGGACAAGAAAGCATTGCTCACAGAGAAAGAACACTTCGATTTGATATGCCCTGATGGCGGTTGCGCAGAGCCATGGTAAGTCATCCGAAGCCTTCATAATGATTCGAGGTTGACGTCAGTAGTGGCAAGGTATTGGCTTGCAACGTTCACACTTGTCCATATCGATGTCATCAGCTATCAGATCACAGCAAGATGGACTGCAAAGCTATCATAGTCTCGCAATGTCCCAAGAATCACAAGATGACTCGAAAGTGCCACGATAAGGCCGCAGCCACTTGTAAGAAATGCGACGCCGAGCTGCGCGCCGCAGAGAAGCGTAGACAACGAGACTACAGGCTGGACCAAGAGCGTCAGGCAAAACAGCAAGCTTATGCAGCCCGACTTGCAGAAATTGAGGATGAGATACAGCATGAGAAGACTTTGCTCAATGATCGCACACTCGAGCAAGATCGTAAGAATGCTCTGGCACAGAAGAGAGCTGACCTGCAAAATCTAAAACAGAAAGCTCGTGCCCCGTCTGTAGAAGCCGAGCCATCAACTCATGAAAAGCAGCAACAGGATTCAAACGAGCCCGTGAGATCTACTTCAACTTCTCCTGCTACGGCGGGAGCTTCAGAAAGCACTTCATCCTCCACGAATGACAAAGGGCAAGATCCCTATCCAGACCAACCTGGTTGGGACGAAAGCGACGCAAAGGATGACTGGGAAGAACAAAAGGAACTGTGGGGCGCAGAGAACGGAGCACTTGACGAGTTGATGCAAATGATCGGCAAGTGTTGTTTCCAGTACTGTAGCTATAAGCTAATGGCGTGAAGGTCTCGAAACGGTCAAGGAACAATTTCTGGTGACCAAGAACAAGATCGATACTCTTGTTCGCCAGAGAGTGCCACTGAAAGGAGAGCGACTTGGAGCTGCGTTGTTAGGCAATCCCGGAACGGGTCAGTCGTCGTGCAATGCTTCGAGGTTATGGCTAATGCGTTCAAGGGAAAACGACCGTTGCTCGCTTGTATGCAAAGTTTCTCCTGGAATTAGGCGCTCTTCCTGGAGATCACTTCTTTGAGAGCTCTGGTTCTTCACTGGCTAATGATGGAGTTTCGGCCGTCAAGCAACACATTGACGACATCTTGGAATCAGGCGGAGGGGTCTTCTTCATTGATGAGGCTTATCAACTTGTCTCCGGAAACAGCTATGGCGGTGCCGCCGTGCTGGACTACCTGCTTGCCGAGATCGAGAATTTGACCGGTAAGGTAGTTTTCGTGCTGGCTGGCTATCACAAACAGATGGAGGCCTTTTTTGCCCACAACCCAGGAATTCCCAGCCGCATCCCGATACAGATGGAGTTCCAAGACTACAGTGATGCAGAGCTACACCGGATTTTCCTTCAATACGTCATCAAGAAGTACAAAGGCGCAATGCAGGTCGAAGACGGTATGAAGGGTCTGTACGTACGCATTGTTGCGCGTCGAATCGGCCGTGGCCGTGGTCGAGACGGCTTCGGTAATGCTCGAGACGTGCAGAACAAGATATTTCAGATCACTGAGCGCCAGGCGAAGCGTCTTCGGAAGGAAAGGAAGGCCGGAAGGAAGCCAAAAGACAATCTCTTGACGAAAGAGGATTTAATCGGCCCGGAACCCTCCACGATACTCAAGAACAATCCCTCGTGGCTACGCTTACAGAAGATGATTGGCTTGGAGTCCGTGAAGCAATCTGTCCAGTCCCTTCTTGATGGACTACAGTTCAACTACCAGCGAGAACTCGAAGAGAAGCCTCTTGTCCAATACTCGTTGAATCGGACGTTTATAGGTGCTCCCGGAACTGGTAAAACGTCGGTTGCGAAGTTGTACGGGCGCATCTTGGCGGACATTGGACTGCTTTCGAATGGCGAAGGCAGGTGAATCATGTTCCATATTTTATACATATACTAACATATCGCAGTGGTTGTCAAGAACCCAGCAGACTTTGTTGGCAGTGTTCTCGGCGGATCCGAAGCGAATACGAAAGGTATATTGGCGTCAACCGTGGGCAAAGTTCTTATCATCGACGAGGCCTATATGCTCGCGAGTGGGGCTGCAGGTGATCCTTACAAGGCTGCTGTTATTGATACAATAGTGGCAGAAGTACAAAGCACTCCGGGAGAAGATCGGTGCGTGCTTCTTTTGGGCTACAAGGATCAGATGGAAGAGATGTTCCGGGACGTCAATGCAGGGCTTGCTCGACGCTTTCCACTCGAATCAGCTTTCGTTTTTGAGGATTTCGACGATCACGAGATTCGCCTGATCCTTGACCTGAAGCTCAAAGACATTGGATTTGACGCAACGGATCAAGCGAAGAGCGTTGCGATGGATGTCATACGCCGAGCACGCAACCGGCCAAATTTTGGAAACGCTGGCGAGGTCGATATCATCCTTGACCGAGCAAAAGCACTGCACCAGAAACACATGACCGCTGGCCAAATCAAGAACTTCGACAGGTTCGAAGCTATCGATTTTGATCCCCACTTCGATCGCGGAGAACGCGCTGCCACTAACCTCCCTGCACTGTTCCAAGATGTTGTTGGATGCGAAGGTCTCATCAAACAATTCCAAGGCTACCAGACCACGGCCGCAAACATGAAAGCTTTGGGCATGGACGCCCGTGAGCAGCTACCATTCAACTTTCTTTTCAAAGGCCCGCCAGGTAAATTACACTCACAACACAAGCTAATCTTAGCTAATTCAGAGAACAGGTACTGGCAAGACTACAACCGCGCAAAAGATGGGCAAGATCTTCTACGATATGGGGTTGCTCAGTGAGGCAAAGGTTGTTCCTTGTTCAGCTACTGACATGATAGGTCAGTATGTTGGGCAGACAGGACCTAAAGTCCAAAAGTTGCTGGAGAAAGCAATGGGTAAGGTCTTGTTCATCGACGAAGCCTATCGTCTCGCAGAGGGTGGATTCGCAACTGAAGCGATGGACGAGTTGGTTGATTGCCTCACCATGCCCAAGTTCATGAACAAGTTCATCACGATCCTCGCTGGGTACGACAAGGACATGGACAGACTCATGAGCATAAATCCTGGTCTCACCAGTCGCTTCCCGGAATCGGTCATCTTCAAACACCTGGATCCGGAGACTTCGCTTGAGCTTCTTATCAAGGTACTTGAAGATCTGAAAAAGCGGAAGAAGGCACCGCTGGATCTATCGGTGCTCACGCCACCATCGACCGAGTTGCACGAGCGCATCATCGCTCTGTTCAGCGCCATGTCAGCTTTGGACTCTTGGGGTAATGCACGCGACGTCAAATCGCTGGCGAAGAATATGTTCGGGACATTGATATCTACTGCTGTCCCGCCTGTAACGGAACTTTTGCTCACAGACAAGATCATCGTGGACACCATGGAGACCGTACTTTCCGAACGTTCGCGACGCAGCGAAGCGGTAGGAACCCAACGGTTTCCGCATATACCACAGCTTCAGCCAGCGCCTCAGCAACAAGAGCGGCCCATGCCTCCGAAACAGAACCCTGTGAAGACCGCGACAAAAGCGCCACCACCTGCTCAAAAATCTCCGCCTCCTACAACTGCACCGAAGCTTGAGAAGGAGAAGCAAGCCCCTCCGCCGAAAGTAGACGAGCCTCCCGAAGAGCTCAAAGACCCTCTCGACTCCATCTTCAACGCCAAGCGCGATCCCGGCGTATCAGATGCCGTATGGGAACAGCTCGACAAAGACAAGCACGCCATGGTCGCCAAAGAACGCGACTTCCGCCGTCTGCACGAAGAGAAGATACGAGAAGAAAAGCGCATCGAAGACCTCAAACGCGCGGAGAAGGAAGCCGCAGACGAAGAAGAGCGGCGTGTTCGAGAGCAAGCGAGGATAGAGGCTGAGATTGAGCGCAGGCGCAAGGAGGCGGAGTTGGCGGCTATCCAACAGGAGCGCGAGAAGGAGAGGCAGACGCAGCGGAAATTGAAGATGTTGGGACCTTGTCCGATGGGATACCAGTGGATTAAGCAGCATGGAGGGTATAGGTGTGCGGGTGGTAGCCATTTCTTGACGGATGGGATGGTGGAGAATTACGCGTCGGGAGGGTCGGTGGCGTATTAGTCCACGATGGAGCTTGGTGATGGCGTTCTGGTAGATGGGGAATGGGATCATGACAGTTTGTATGAGAGGCATAGATAGAACACGTGCGAAGGAGTTGGGTTTCAGTAAAGCATTGACGCCGTGTAGTTCTCCCTACACAGTTGCAAGACTTCATTCAGTACGTGATTCGATGTTACAAGGAGTCTTGCAGGCTTAAGATAATTCAGATGGCATATACAGCGCATCACTTAAACTCAGCTCCTTCGGGATTCAGAAGTATCTTGAAGACATATGTGTATTGAGCGTTGGAAGGTGATGATACCATCTCTTTGATCATTTCCATGCAAGGCGGTACGCTGGCTCTGCTATTTTCAATTCCTCCAAAAAGGTCTTTGTGAATTGCGTTGCGGTCAACGTAGACATCCTGCCCAAAGACGTCTGGCCCGACCAATCCCTCTCTCTGTACAATTTACCCTCTCGCACTCAACCAACTTCATCATGTGAAGCCGCCATTCCCAATCCTCCAATGCACAATCTCAAGATTGTTCAATTCCAGGCCCATTTCAGCATCATATCTTACTCCTTCGCACCAGTCATGTGCCGTCTCATCCATACCAGTACGATCCCTGCGACTTCCCGCCAGGCTTATAAGTGTTTCTAGCTCGTAGGCCGTTACTGGAGTCGCAAGAGCTGTTGAGCGCAGCTTCGAGCGCCTGCCTGGCTTCCCAATCATAGGTCAGTGCTTGGATGGAGTCGTAAGCGCGTTTACGTTTAAATTTGGCCTTCTTGCTCTTTGCATAGATTACAGAAGATGGTGGTGGGATATTCTCGTCATCGTCTGACTCGTACTCGTCGGTGGTATCGGAGGCCTTGTTGATGGAGATGGCCCACTCCATTTTGAGCAGCTCGCTCTTGAATGCTTTGTTGCTCGTCAGACCGGGAAGGGCTCCGTCATTTGCTGTCTCTAGGAGGCACCATCGGAGGGTTTCGAAGTCTTCGTTTTCGTCCTCTAGCTCGGCTTCAGCGGGGCTCTTCGCTGCGTGGCTTGCGGATGGCGGTTCGATGGCTCTTCTGGCGGAACCGAACAGTGGCTTAGTTTTTCTTTGATAAGTTCCATTTACGACCGCGAGATTGAACGTTCTGAGGTCTCTCAGGGCCATTGAACATTGTCTGGAGAGTGGATCGCTCTCCCCGTGAAGCTGAGAGGTGCATCAGTCACTGCAACCACTACTTAGTAAAGGATGACTTACACGTTTGTGCCGAAACGTCGCCCATTTCCACTTCCGACGAGCTCTTATCAGATGAGTTACCAGCACATAGTGAGCTTGGTCGCTCTGGATATGTGCCAGTTTCTAACATCATTAGCTCGATCGAATCGCAACGCAATCATGTCACTTACTGTTCACTTCGCATACTGATGATAACTCCACAACGTCGACATATACTAAACTGCGAAAAGTGTACTTTCTGCTTTCGCGTTCTGCGTGAGTCGCCGTTGCGAGGCGCCAGTTATCCCTGCCACGCGTCACTGGCATGGTGATGGGAAATCTATGGACTCGTTAGCATGCTGGAGTGGCTGTAGCTAAAGATTTGGACGTTACCTACCGGCGTTGTGGGCGTGTTTTGTTGGACGAGACAGAACGATGGCTTGTTTACATCATCGTGAAGCTCGGTGCCGAACGAGACTAGTGCGTAAACATGAGCGCGGTGAAGGTGAGATGCAAACGAAGCAGCACGGCAAAACAACGTAGCTATCGTCACCGTGAGTGAGAAAGCTAATGTACTTCTCAAGCTATGTATCGTGTAACAGATTGTATTATGTTATTCATTATATATGCTCAAGCTAAATCAAAGGGTATCATGTACTTCCCAGCATCGTATACTGCCAGGACAAATAAAAGCTCGCAAGTGACAGACAAGAACCAAAATCTTCCATGCGTGTGTAACCATAGATACCGCCCCTAACCATTACGTGGATGCAAATAAAACAAACGCCATGCATGCTGGTTGTATCTTCGTCAATGTATTGTGTAGATGGTGAACGTGCGAGATCTAGATGTTGTCCATCATCTTACTTAACGCCAGCCAGTCGGCCAGCTCGGCTGCGCTGCTATTCCGCTTGTCGTCTTTGCCTTCCAGCGTCACTTTGCTGCGATCTAGCACGGGGAGAGGCTTGTCTGTATCGCCTGGACGTTTCTGTCCGAAGCCGCTGTCGATGCGCGGGGATGGGACGTGCTTAGCACTAGCGAGGACTGCGGTCTTCGTGCTAGGAAGCGAAGTTGTCGTTATTGTCGTGGTAGTCGGCTGCTTGAGGTCTTTTGCAGGTTTGATCTCGGTGGTCGTGGAAATGAGATGCTTCGAGGGAGGTGGCGTGGTGACTCGGAGGCTGAGTTCTAGCTTGGGCATGGGAGATGGGACTGGTGGCGCCGGTCGAGGTTTCGAGCGTGAGTGTAGGAAAGACGCAGTGCGACGGAACTTGGACAGTTTCGAAGATGGATTGGTAGGCAATGGAGCGGACACCTGTCGAGGCTTTTCAGTCGTCTTCAGCTGTGGCTCCTGTGCTTGTTGTTGCTGCGCCTGCGCCGGCGCCGTCTGATGCTCCCTCTGTCGTTCTTTCAGCGCCAACTCTCTATGCTGTTTGGCCTTTGCCTCATCTATTTGCTTCTGCATCATCTTGATCTTCACCTCGTCTTCCTGCTGTTGCTTGATCTTGACTTCATGCACCGGGGCTTCTTTCTTGACTTGGACAGTTCGCCTCCTATCAGCCTCCTCCCTGTCCTCAGCAGACTTGAGCAAGTGTACAATTTTATCCTTCTCTTTTGCGTCTAGGTTTTCAGGTACACGATGCTGTGGTGTCTGCTTCTTCGCGTTGAAAGCCCCGGCTTTACAGCCAACACGTAGCAACCTCGACACAATCCGCGGACTTCCCCCGGTGGCCGCAGCGTGCAGCACTGTATTCCTTTCGGTATCCTTGAGATCAAACTTGGCACCACGGTTCAACAGAGCCTCAGCAATCTCCCAGAAACCTTTCTCGGCTGCAAGGAAGAGCGGTGAACGACCTTCGAGGTCAACACAGTTGACATCGGCACGCTGTAGGAGGAATTCGTCAACGAGATCGATACGATTGGCTTTGGCCGCTGAGTGAAGTGGGTATCTACCACCATAGAAGGGAGAAGCCAGGGACAGTTTCGTGCCTTTGGTCAGAAGCAGAGTAACAAGATCTGCGTCGACCGTGGGGTACTCCTCGAGGAGAAAGGTCAGCGTGTGCAATGTCAGCGGCAGATCCTGTGCAGATGCTTGTGGGGAAGGTGTACGCCTGCCACCTCGCGCAGTGCCGACGTTTGGATCAGCTCGATGCTCGAGAATCAGGTGCAACGCATCGAAAAGATACTTTGGTGGTAAAGGAGGCTGAAGAGGTATTTGGCGGAGGATAGACCACAGTAGAGACGACCCTAGGCTTGTTTTGGGTAGAGCATTTGGTGAAAGACCCATTGTGATCATGTTTCTGAGATCCTGCATCGGAAACATCATGACGAATGGGGACCTTTGGCCTTCCATCTCAGGTCCGGCTGATTGTCTTCGGATGACGCTGGCGCGGCGGACCCATTCGTGCTGCGCAAGTAGCTTTGAGATTTGTCGATCAGACTCCGAGAAAGCGTCGAGAGTTCCTTTTCCTGGCACCCAGTCCTTGAGTGAGAACATTGCGCCATTCTTCAACAAAGCCTCGACGAATTTGGCTTTGCGCAGCGAGATCGCATAGTACAGCGCATCATGTCCATCGTGATCTTCGTGCCCAACGCAGTTCCAGCTCGCTCTCTTGTCAGTTTTTTGCATGAGTAACATGTCCATCACGGGCATCCCCTCCTCGCTTTGCTCTTTGACAGCCAGGATCAATGGTGTCGCACCAGAACGGTCGCGCATGCTTCTGCTAACACCTCGCTCACAGAAAGCCTTCGCAGCTCCAGCGATATCCTGCCACTTCGAAGGCGGCTTGGGTATACTTGTAGCAATATGATGCAGCGCAGTCATACCAGACTCATCCCACGAATTTATGCTAGGCGGGATCGTCAATAGAGGAACAACGTGCCACTGGTGGCTGAGCACCGCGAGGAGTAGAGGCGTGTGGTTCTTCGCATCGACGCTTGCAGTCTCTGCACGAGCTCGCAGGAGAAGACGAATGGTTTTGGCCAGTCCGTTCATCGCAGCAAGATGCAGAGCTGTCTGACCATTCGCACCAGACCTGCGCAGATCCGACACTTTGATTAGTGGTTCGAGGTCGGGCTCATCGTCTTTCTTCGCGTGTGTAATCGCGTACAGCAGAGGTATCAGATTGTCGCGATTCTTTTGGTGTGCGTTTGCGCCATTCTTCAGCAAAACATCTATGCAAGGCCGGCTGTGAGTTGCTAGATGTAGCGCTGTGTTCCCATCCCCGTCTAGAGCATCAGCCCTGACCTTTGAGCCCAGTAAGCGTTGCGCAATCTTGAAGTAGCCAAATTGCGAGGAAACAGCACGATGAAGTAAGGTGGTCCCGTCCGGATATGTGACGGTAGCATCGGCTCCGTTCGACAGCAGACAGTCGAATACCGCTGACATGCTGTCCTTGTCCTGCGCAAAGGAACCTTCAAAAGCGGCCTGCAACACGGAATAACCCTTCGCATCTCGGACAGCGAGATCGGCTTTGTGTTTAACAAGCACTTGGACAACCGGAGCTGCGGCGCACTCCAACGCAACGAATATTGGACGATCGCCCTTCGCAGTAGCTCGGTCTGGATCGGCGCCCTTGCTCAAGAACATCTCCACCAGCCCTGCATCGTTTCTCTTAACCGCTTCGACGAGTACCGTGGAATTCGGATCGCAAGCTGCTGTGAAAATATCTGCGATGAGCTCATTACTCAAGCTGAACCGTCCTTGGCTCCTCTCGACATGCTTCAATAGCAGCTCTTTCTCCTTCGCCAACTTGTTGCGCTTGCCATGTGCTGAGTTGATGATCGCAACGGCTCCCTGGATGTTGTTTGCAAGCAAGGCTGCTTCCGCTGGGCTTTGCCCTCGAGCGTTCGATGAGTCGTATCTCGCGCCCAATCTCAGCAGCGACACTATGGTAGCTAGCGATCCTGACTTGCAAGCGGCATAGTGAAGAGGAGTCTCATTGGTGTCAGTTGTGTGGGCCTCCAGCTCGGGTCCCGTCTCGAGGAGGACTTCAATGATGTCTATATGGCTGTTCTTGATCGCCAAGTGGAGCGCCGTTTCTCCGTCGTTTGTGGTAGCATCCACATTTGCTCCGGCATCGAGAAGTATCTTGACGATATCCACATTGCCAATCGTTGTTGCTATACATATAGGCGGCTGCCCTGTCCCATCGACTTCGTCTGGTGAGCCACCGGTTCGGAGAAAGTGTGTAAGAGCAGCTTCGCGTTGGTGATAAACAGCATAGTATATTGGTGTCCAGTCCTTCGTAGGTCCAAGTGTACTACCGGATTCTGGTATCGCACTCGGCTTTCCCAACCTGCACCTCAGGACTTCCACATGTGTCTGTAGCTTGGAGTTCTTGCGTACCAAGCCGCGAGGCCTCGACTCTCCCATGTCGAAACCACGGGCGTGTTGAACTGGAATTGGCGCTTCCATATCCGTTGACGAGCGACCTAGACAAATGCAAGAATTGGACTTCATGATAGTGGACTGAAATCAAAAAGACATAACGGCTGTGAGGAGAGGGACTGCAAAAGAGAGAAGCATGGAGCCAAAAAGCAAGCAGCACGAACATATGGGTCGACCCATCGGGAGTAGCAAAGGACCAGCTAGAGAACGGGAAGCGAATGACAGACCCGCTGCTTCAACGCCTCTGCCAGGAAAAAGTGCATACTCACGACTCGAGCAATGCTCATCGTCGCCATGTCATCTGTTCCCAGACCGCCAGACGCCCAGTGTACCTGCCAATAACGGCTCGAGAGTAGTGCCTCAAACCCAAATGCGCCTCGTAGTCATCCCTAAACATCCAGCTGGTTCCCGAAACATGCTTAGCGGCGCGAAGAAGGCGCCAGAAACACACCAGTGAATCCGGTTATCTGGAAGATCAGACAGATCAACAGCCGACGTCTGTGCCAATCTTGCGCATTTCCAGCGCATCACCTTGCAGTCGCCGTCGCACATCATCTCAACAGTGCATACGCGCCAAGTCAAGGAGACAGCTGTCAGCGCCCATCTACAACGTTTCTGGCGTTGTTTGACGAGCTCGTCGCGTGTCGGACTGAGGAGATGCCGGGGCTGCTTAAGGCGCTCGCTAGGAGATCCGCCCACGTGTATTGGCTCAGGGGGAAGGACAGCTGCAAACGGCAAAACGTGTTCCGCGGATTCTGCAAGGCTGGACAGCGGAGTCTGAATCCGTATGGATGTTGTGGAAATTGGCATGTTTGGTGGTGGGCGCGAAAGACGACATTGACGCTAGGTTTTGTGGGGCGCACGAGGCGGGAGATCGGCCGCCGAGCCAATATCAGGGGGTGTTATTAGAGTTGCCAAAGCGACATTGCGCGATAATTGATGCACAGTTCCTGGGGGCGGGCGCCAAAATCGCAGAAGACGCATGTCTTTGGTGATCTCAACCCAAGCGCAGAAGCAGGCGAGGTTGTGTGGCACTCGGGCGATTCCTGCATCGTCCAGCGAAGCGGAGAGTGCTAAACTTAGCGTGGCGCGGATATCTTCACCAGGGGCCAACATCTGCATATGGTCGGGGAAGATACACCATACTTGCTTTTTCCAGCAGATCCTTGGTTCAATGGCCAAGCATTAGGCCCGAAATAGGTTTGACAGCCAGCCTCTTTCCCAGATGTGATGCTGCGCTTGCGCTCCTCTCATCTCACAGAGATGCACTCTTCGTGCAAGTTCATCCTCCTCAATCAACTCTGTATGCCTTGTCCAGATCCACATCTTTCTTCAAAACCTGCCGCATCCTTGTCTCCGCTCTCTTTGAGCAAAAAGTTGTCTGATGGTGCACACTACACGCCATCTCAACTTTAGAAGAGCTTACAACGCAGACCAGCACAGAAGTAGCGATCTGAACAGATAGCTCCGTAGTCTCTCATTGGTGCGGTACATGACTTCTGCGTAGCTATCGTGCGTTGTAGTCTCACTCGTGGAAGCGTGAGAGTTCAAATGATGTCCTGGAAGCAGTGCATCACTAATGATCCGCTTCATCGTCGACGCTCCTTCAATCCACTCTCCTCACCCCAACAACACGACTCAATCGCCCCTCGAGCGCTTGCATTCCGTGGTGCATATCCTCTAGATCTCTCCCAATGTTACACACCATACTCAAGACCTCGCCCACCTCGTGCGCTGTCCGCCTCACCTCTACTCTGCTAAGCACCGAGCTCAAGTTCACGGCATCGGCTTTTCTGCGCACCCACAGCCATCGCTCCTTGAACCCACACTTCCTATACTCATGACCCAGACGATTCGTTGCCCGCATATGTGAAGCACGTGGTGAGTCGTCGTCCGAAAATTGATGTTGGGCTGATGACTGAGGATTCTTTTCCGGATAGTATGGCGATTGCGAAGGAGCGGGATTCTTACTCCAATGTGCGGAATCCAGCTGCTGATATTCTGGTTTGAGAAAAGGCTGCTCCAGATCGCGGAAGGATTTGATCAGATCTCGAAGGGTGACTCTTAGGGTGCGCAGTGCATCCTCCTCGCCAGATGAGCGTAGCGATTGAATGTTGCTATCAAAATGCATATTCTTCCGCACATCCCCATGGCCACCTCTTCCTCTACGACTCGGTCTACTCCTTCTCTTGCCTCCATTACTGCTATAACCTCGGCCGTAGTCTTCGTCACTGCCGCTTCGCGCACCTGGACCGTGGCTTCGGTCTCGCTTGATGTTCTTGAGTCTGCGCTTTGAACGCCGTAGATGTATCCGCTGTTCTAGAAGACCTTGCTTCAGAGTCGAAAGAAAGTCATTGATCTCCTGGGGCGCGGAAGCGAAGGTCCCAAGATTGGCCCAAAACAATTTCAGGAACGTTCCTAGTGTGAAGGCAAAGGAAACGAACCCTATAGATGCTGAAATAAGAGAAATTGGGGCGTAGTTGGTATGCGACACAGTGATGCCCATTGTGTGCGTGGGTACCGAGCGGTAGCGATGAGACGAGTAACACGAAAGCCAACCACACTTGCTTGACACCTGCTGAACCGAGTTTGCGAACCCAGAACCAAGCTACAATGCCGAGATGAGCTGCCTGGAAGTAACATTCAATGTGCAGTGGACGTCATCTTGACTAGTAGTTTGGAGGCCAGCCGTGGAGGTCCGATCCAATGAGAGTACCGTATTATTGCGGCTCTCCTTCCGCTTCAACCATCATCATGCTTTGCTTGTTCGGGTATAGATCGCAACCTCATAACAGATCACCTGTATCTCACAATGCATTACTGAATCGTTGGCCTTTGTTGGGGCCTCCTCGCGCACAACAATGGCTTTCTTCGCCTTGAGGTCAACGTCCAAGGTGCACAACGTGCCACATAGTTCACAATGCTAGATCCATATTATAAAGCGAGCTTTTCCAGCCAAACTTCTGCTCTTCGTCTCACTCCTTCCACAACGGGGCGCTTCAAAGTTATTTTTCGATTCTCTGTCAATATACACTTGATCCCGGCGATCAGTTTTTGGGAACCCATTTGGAAGCTTGTCCATACGCAGTAACTCCTACGTTCACCACCCCCGCTGACATGCCGCGCATCACAGCCCGCTCAATGTCGACACCAACCACCTCGATCATCTCCTCTATTGCCTCTCGTGCGCCCGTCTGGCCGCAGAGCAAGTCTGAGGCAGATCTTCTCAAGCTGTACGCAGAGGAGATCACACTGGTCGAGGCGCTCGAGCAAGCCGATGCTGATGCAAAACATGTCCCTGTCGCATTTAGCAACGACGATACTCTTCCTGGGGCCCATACTTCTGCTGTTTCCGAGCTGACAACCGACGAGCAGCAGGTCTGCCGTATCTACCCAGCTCAGGCATCAACACTTCTTTTCGACATCTCAGCAGACAACCCACACGACTCTGTGTCTCACATGCTGGGCTGTGATTCCAACGAAAATCACATGACCCAAGAGACTGCATGTGAGGACACACTCACTCGTCCTAGTCGCTCTTTGACGTACCCGCCATCAGTCCGCGATGGCGTTATGCGCGGCGTTCTACTTGACGAGGAGCAATCTCTCTTAGGAAATGAAGCTGAGGTTAATCGTGTTCTTAGTCTTATCCCCAGCAACGCGTTTCTTCCTGGTATCGACCACCTCTCCAACGTCGAGGTTCGCTCAACATTCGTCAGTTTCGATGGCGATCTTCAATATTTGCAGCAAGCTACTACAAAATTTGGAGACGGTCATCTCTTCCACGACTATGTTGCCTTTGACGACAAGTTTGGTGTCGAATTGCCAGGTAAGAACTTCCTCTTAGCAGAGAACGCTACGGATGTTGGATTGTCCATTCAGTATCCCACTGCCGAGTCTCTACTCATTTTGCTGGATGAGCTCGTGGATGGCGATAGTCTTGTCGAAGATATCGCTGACACTATTCCTCACCTCAATCAGCACCTAACGTATCCTGCCAACGCACAACAGCCGTACAATGAAGACGTTCCTCGTCAAGGTGCTGTCTTCAACACTGGCGGCTACCAATACACCGCGTACACAGCGCTGGACCAACTCATGGGTCACTCTAACTACGTGTCTCACTCCATGATGGCTCAGTCTCAGCTTGCTGACAATGTCTCAGACATTTCAGATGAGGAAGTTGACGAGTTGTCTACGACTCAGCTTCCAAACTTTGATATTTGTTCGGAGACGTCTGACGAGCTGTTCCTGAGTGTGCCCCCCGAGCTGACTTATTTCGATGCTTACGCTCAGCAGCCTGTTGCGTACACCGCTTTCAACCAGCTTTTAGTGGACCTCGACAACGACGAGACACTTTCGCACATCCACCGCTCGAACGATTCTTTCGACGAAGACGACTCAGATCTAGTCGACGTTATCCTGGAACTTGATGAGCCCTCTGTCGATAATAGCACGACGGAGCTGGCAAGCTCACTGCCAGACACAATCGACCTCTCGGGCTTCGACTTTGACTTTGATCGCGATCTCGGAATGTCTCCGCTCCAGCCCGCTTCACATACAGCAATTATCGCAAGCCGACGTACCATCGAAAGCTTGCGTTCGTATTCATTTTCGCAACGCCGCAAGTCAAGGAAGCGTGCATTTCTGCGCATTGATACGAAGCTAGCGGATGTGGTGGAAGTGGCATCTGACGAGGAAGCGGCTCCATCAGACGCATCTTCATACTCATCCATCGAGTTTACCGGCCAACGTGGTTTCGCCCAACAGCTGTCAATTCGGCGTTCGGACTTTCTGTCAGACGAGGACTCGGACGAGGATATGGAGCAAACGCAGCCTGCGTCAGCTCCAGTCCCGTCCGACGCTCCCGTGTCTACTTCAGCTCTCATCTCTCGTGTCGCTGAGATCACTTGTGAGCTGTTCAGTGACCACATTTGGCACACTGAACCAGTTCTAGCACTAACCATCCCACCCACTCCAGCTCAGCCACATCCTGGCTCACCTACGTCTCTCACCTCACTCGATCCCGAAACACTGGACGAGGTTGAGGCAGAGGTTCTTGGGCTCATTGCACACACATTCGAGTGCATTAGCCAAGGTGAGTTGGCCGACTTACAAGCCTTGGGCAGTGATCTCCAATGGGCCTCAAATGCCATCACCGAAGTATGTCCGCGACTCGGATTGATTACGCAGTTGAGCACCGTTGTCGAGATTCTGCTCGAGCGGATTGTAGTCCTAAGCAGCAACTAGTTGGATGGAGGCAAGCCTCGTCCCGTGTTTGCTGGTCACGGTAGGTCTTTGTACCGTAACTCCGCAAGTACGTCATGTCTTTGAGGTACTCCACGTGAGGGTGGGGATTGTGGCTGCAAGTAGCGATAGTTAAATGTCTAGTGACTGTAGTGACAAATGAAAATACAACATGGCGTTCTCAGATCATACTATGATAGTTGTTGAAGCATACATTCCATAGTGCAAAGTGATACGAGATAGGTAGTCTCTGGCTGCCGCTTGAGATCTTCCGTGATTCGACTGGGTGATGGCGCGGATTTGAGCTATTTACGAAGCGGCAACAAATCGCGCCGATGGCGCTACAGAATCGGCGCTGGAGTGGGAAACACGTATGTTTTCCCTGATAGCTTGTGTGTGTTCTACTATAGTAGAGTGTTAATGCACACCGGGGCATGACGGAGCCGCAATGATCCAGTTGGTGGAGTGATGAAGTGAGCACTGGAGCCGATAACCCGGAGTCAAAAGCGAGGTTTACTGTGGGGAAACGGTGAAATTCTTGGAGCGAGGGAGATAGTCGCTCGATTGATACCGCGATTCTTGAATTTCTCGTACACTGTGAGTCGATTATGCACGTCTCTCCGTACTTGCATTGACCGCGTGATGCCGAAAGAGTGGACCGACGTCGTGACAAAGCAATCCTGCGCATTTCGTATACAGCACAATGAAATCCATCGCTTAATAGACCCTGCTGCATCTGATGAACGCTTAACCAGCACAACAGCTGCTGTCTTGAGTCTCATTGACGTTGGTCTAGATCTGAAAAGTGTTCTGACATGACGATTCTCCTGGGCCTGAGGCATTATCGGCAGTATCTCGGTGCACCGTTGCCTCATAAGCTTCGAATAAACAAGCTTCTTCTAGGTTCTTGAAGTGAAAACGGCTGGATGGCGTAAGATTGGATCCGCAACAGCCGACTGCACCGAAACGCGGGGCTATTGGTGGCTGGCGGTTTTAGACCTGACACTGAAAGGCAGGCTTCTACTGGCTAGGAGCATACGAGAAAGATCCATTGCCCGCATCGTCATCGAAGATGGCGAGCGTGGCAGGACACGCAGCGAAGCAGAAATGTCAATACAGCGAAGTCGCGTTAGCCTGCCCATATATGGCAGGTCGTTCTTGGATGTTTCTCTTCGAAGAGTCTGACTTTGCCTAACCATGTTGTCGGTGAGGCCGGAGCGTCTCGGTATGGCATCAGGCCGAGTGTGAGGCTGCAACGGAAATACTTGGGAACGCTGAGCGCTGCGATGTACCCTGTCGTGGTAGTGTAACGTTCATGTCAAGTCATGTTTGTGTCGCCCAAACGGCGTGGCGCTGATGCTTAATTGTCGCGTGCACTTCCCGAACAGGTTAAGACCAGATCCTGAAAAAGCACGTCAGCATAAGTGGCGCAAGCAGAGAACGAAATTTCAATATTGCTGGAAACGAGCCGGTTGGAACATTCGAGGAAGACCATAGAATATCGAAACTATCATCGGCCATTTGGAGAATAGGCCCGTTGCGGAGGAGTCTTTCAGCGAGATGGACGAGGACGCGGTGACTATTCAGACGCAACACGCGGGATGCCAGCCATCTCTGACAGCAGCTTAGCCACAGCGAATGCGACACCGTAACAGCGGTGGCTAATGGCTGTTGAGGGCGCTGGATTGAGCTGCTCAGATGAGAGGCGGCGCGAGATGGAGTTGACTCCGAGCAGTTGGCTGGTAGGGTCACATCCGCTACCGAGTCTCGAAAAGGAAAGGCGGCTCCAAAATTAGAATCGTATCCAGCGTGGCCGGTCGAACGACACGCGGAAAACATGGGTAGGGCTGTGCCAGCCGTCCATCGCTCCATCACGACCGACCATGCCGGAGCGATCTCTTGTGGGCACCCACGCTATCGATACACCGTATCCCACAATGGAACTCGTATGCTGGACGCTGCGTCGATAGATGGCGAGAGGGTCACATCTCGTAACGCTGATGGAAACCGACGTCAGCCGTCATGGAAGACTGTGGATACTCATCAGCATGTGCAAGTAGCTATATAGCTTCATCGCAGGTTCGCTGTTTAAAATCATCTCATCATCAATCAGCACAGTTTCATCACAACATTCGCTTTCAAGTCTTTCTCCAGACCGACATTCGCTTGAGTGCCATCTCCAGAATCTCTAATATCTAATCTACTTCAACACCGCACATCTCGACAACACCTGTGAGCCAATACACATACAAGATGCGTTACACTCTCGTTGCGGCTTTCGCCAGCCTTTCCGTTGCCACGCCCTGGGGTGGATATGGCGACGATGGCTACAATGTCTACCCAACTGGTGGCAAGCCAAGCCCTTCCACGCCTGCACCCTACAGTGCCTCTACCCCCTCTAGCTCTGCTCCTGGTTACTCCATGAATACGCCCTCAAGCTCTGCTCCTGGTTACTCCATGAACACGCCCTCGAGCTCTGCGCCTGGTTATTCAATGTACACGCCCTCAAGCTCGGCACCCGGCTATTCAATGTACACTCCCTCAAGTTCTGCACCCGGCTATTCGACATATACGCCCTCGAGCTCCTCCACTCCCGGATATTCCGTTTACACTCCGTCGAGCTCCAAGCCCGCGTCATCTACGCCCGGCTACTCTGTGTACACCCCGTCCAGCTCTGCTAGCTCGCTGCCCCCATACAGCGCCTCCACTCCGATTGTAACACCCTCAGCCAGCACCACGGAGTACACCACGTACACAACAACAACAGTATGCCCAATCACGACAACCTACGGCAACCAGACCATAACCACTACGACGACCAGCACGATCACCGTAACTTCCTGCAAGGGAGGCTGTCATCACGAGACTCCCACAGTTACGCCTACCCCATCACCGTCAAACTCCTTGCCCCCGCACGACGTTACGACCACCTATACTACAACGGCAGTCACGTTCGTCCCTTGCTCGACCGAAGTCACTCAGGGACAGAGCACGGTATACTCAACTTGGCTGACCGCCTCGTACTACACTCAAACTTTGACCTCGACAATCTACGGCTGCAACGGAAAGTCCTGCCCTACGCCTCCAGCATACTCCCCCGTGCCGCCGCCACCTGCGCCAACCACTGTTGTCCCTGATAACTGCCCTGCTCCTGTTACCCAGACTGTGACCGTCTATCTTCCTGGCAACACCCCAGCACCTGGCTACGAGTACGTCACAAAGACCATAACCGTTACTGAGGGAGGCTACCCTACGACATACACCGTCACTGTTACGACTCCTGGATCCAAACCAACTGGCGATTATCACCACGGCTCGAAGACTTCAAAGCCTGCTGAGTCCTCACCTTCGCCTATGCCCACAGGTTACTCATCCAAGCCTGCTCCTTCGTCTTGGGTTCCCTACCCCACCAACACCCCCAGCCCATCGTCTTCCGGGGGATACCCAGCGAGCACTCCCTCTTCGTCCGGAGGCTACCCAGCAAGCACCCCTTCGTCGTCCGCAAAGCCAACTCCGTCCCCCACTGGCTACGTTAGCTACGGCAGCGGCTACAACTACTAAGCTCTAGCCCTCTCGGCTTGAAATACCTTCGCTTCTCTTCACTTGGGATTATCTAGTAGACGGTCACTGTAGCCGCCTACGAACACGAGCGGTCGATGGGTCTAATCTTCCAGCGATTACGCTGAGCCCTTGCATAGCCGCGGCGTTTGCATCTTTGCTTTAATGTCTTACTGCTTTCTAATATTCACGTCTCTCCTTTTGTCAATAAGCATGTCTCCGATTTAAACTAGAATGAACGTCCAGGATGGGTATATAGAAGAATGACAACCACCTAACTTTAGTCGCTCCCTCAGCACACTCCATCTCCACTCTGACCACGTGACTTATGCTCCTCACAGCGCGATGTTCTTCGGGACGTTGGAAATGGGCGATCGACATCTCGCAACGGCTTGAGGGTGGTCAGCCGATCACATCGTATTGCTTGGCGCTAGCGGTGCAGATGAGCGGACCAGGTGGCGACTAAGGATGAACCATGCTGACGCAGCTCCAACCCGCAGTAAAATCAATAGTTCGAACATGAGACCCGCCTCGTATTTGAGCGGACGTTGCAACGTCAAATGACGCATCATATTGCGATATTGTGAGTCAGAGAGACCTTTTCGATTGCATTGCTGCTACAGGTTCTCATCATGCAGACATTGTGGCTGTTCTTAGTGAGCTTGCAATGATCGGATGCTGAGGCCTTTGGTCACGCATCAGAGGTCATAGAACACTACAATTGGCTGAATTGATGATTTGTTTCTTGCCTCTGCTGAAAGTGAGGCCGACTTCGCCTTTGTCGTCTGTCCACACAATGTTGTCACACTAATTTCCAATACTATCCGTTGTATACCGATTCAAACCCTCATACTCACATTGTGGTTGTCGACTCCGTCCTCGGGCAGGTTGGCATGTTCCTCTACGACGAAGAGTTTTGGTACGTCGATTGAGTCGAGTCACCACAGTATACATCTCGACTCTACCAAATCCAACACAACGCAGGCTTTAAAGCTATTCAATCAGCTGGAGATCGTCCTTTTTACTGTTGAGCCAATCGCTGTCAAGAGTTTGCCATCTACGAAGAACTCTTATCTAGGTATGCGGTGCACAGACTCCGCAACAAGCAAGTCAATCAAGTTTAACGTCGTAGCTTAACTTGATTGTTTGTTAGATCGCTGCGACTTG
>QVXC01000312.1:0-39679 GCA_003501895.1 Phaeosphaeria sp. A1 3.1a
CGCCGCTTCCCGTCGCCCACGAGACACCCTCGCACCTGCCCGTCCGCGCTCGCACCTGCCCCCAGCGTCGCTTCCGCATACATCGCCGCGCCCTGCGCCTGCCTCGCCCACCCCTCGCGCCTGCCACACGCATCGCTGTCTGTTGTCTGTCTGTCCATCTCGAGGAGCGCACCTGCGTACGCTGTCCACAGCCGCAGCGCCGGGTCTCGTAGCGTCCTTTTCACCAGCGCCGTTTCAGATCTCAGATCAGATCACTGCGCGCCCTTTTGTGCACCGACTCCGTGAATCCCCCACGCCTGCACGCTGCAGCACTACTGCACTCCCCATCCTGCGATCGCCAATTGACTCGCGACTGTCCTGCGACGACGCTGCTCCTTGCGTGCGACCCACCCGCCGTACCACCACCACACCCTCTCGCGCAACCGCCCCCCAGCGCCGACGCCCGCAGCGACGCGCTCCCTATTTTGCCTTAGCGGTCCCTCTCCCTCCCCTCTGTGCGGGAGGCTCTCTGGAAGCCTACGACCAGGCCGCCCTGGTCGCCGCAGCATAGGTGGAGACGATGGAACATGGCATGTGCAATGTCGTCTACATTGACCGGCGCGCCAATGACGAGCACGTCCGGAGAGAGACGCTGTCCGACTCCATGATCGCGCGGACGAGCACCGGCAATGTGAACCCCAGCTACTTCGCACTGGGGAAGACGCCCCCGGCCGAAGTGCATGCCAATGTCGAAGCCGTACTATCAATGTTCAACGAAGGTATGTTGCGTGGCGACGGCGTTCAGGCGCAATGCTCACATTTGCACAGTGCACATCTGCGGTTCCGGTCGGTCCTGTCTTTCTAAACTGGCCAGCATACTGGACTCGCCCAAGGGCAATGCGCCCACCTTTGTCATTATTGACGTCCCCTATAACGAGGAGCAGCGCCTCAAGCGGCTATCTCGCGAGCCTCGCACACCCTCGCCCACCTCTTCGCGCCTGGTACGGCTAGATACGAGCGAGCCAAACGACATATATGGCACCCATCTCCTCACACACATCTCCTCCGAGATATCGTCAAGAAACTTCTCCAAGCTAGTAGTGCCACTGATCATGCTGACTGGCCTCGAGCGGGAGGCGGCATCTTCGGGGTTCCCATCGCCTGGCATCTACGGTGCTCAGGTCCTCACAGACGAAGTCCGGATATCACGCTACCTGGACGCTGGCGCATTTGACGTCTTCTCGAGCCCGCTGTCAAAAGATCGCATGCACGGCCTGGCGATACATGCATATCGATTACAGAAAAAGTTTGTGCGCGATGAGGCCAGCTTTTTGACTTCGAAGCGAAATCGAAAGCTATCCTGGGTCGGAGTCGACGATGCGAAGCCATATGGCTATTTGCGGGAGGCCATGGTTTCCAATCTCATGACTGGTATCTGTAATCCAGAAACAGTAGGAGAGTCACTAGATGCAAGGTTGGTTTGGCATGAACGCTTCGTGTGGCTTATGCTAATGAAACCAGCGATTTCGATCTAAGCCAAGATCGAAAAGCAATCGTGGAAGAAGCGCTTGGCACCTGGGCCTTTTCAGCGCACGACTACACAGATGACGAGCTTCTCTACGGGGCACTAGCTATGCTCAAACATGCGCTACAGATGCCCGAGCTTGACAAGTGGAGACTAACAGACGGCATGTATCTTCCGCAATGTCACTGTCATCCTGCTAACATCGATCAGACGAATTGATCGTCTTCCTGCTGGCAAGTCGCACGGCGTATAACGAGTTTGTCAAGTACCACAATTTCCGCCACGTCGTCGACGTCCTCCAGGCTCTTTTCCACTTTCTTGTCAAAATTGGCACCCTGCCGCCGTATCCTCCCAACGATGTCTCCAACCGGCCGATTCCCAAATCTCCCATTGCGAAGCTCATGAAACCATTCGACGCTCTGACGCTCTTAATATCAGCGATTGGCCACGATGTTGGTCACCCTGGCGTCAACAACGCGTTCCTCGTAGCGCTCAACGCCCCCTTGGCGCAGCTTTATAACGACCGCTCCGTTCTAGAGTCCTTCCATTGTGCCGCCTACTCCCAAATCTTGCGACGCTACTGGCCTCAGGCTTTCGCCGACAGTGCAATGCGGAAGCTCATGATCAACAACATTCTCGCAACCGACATGGGCTTGCACTTCAAGTACATGAGCGATCTAGGTAATTTGCAAGAAAAGATTGCCCACGAGAAGGGAGAGACGGATGCGTGGAACGCCAAAATGAAGGACGAGCAGAAAGACCTTGCTTGCGGTCTACTTATCAAGTGTGCCGACATCTGCAACGTTGTAAGTTGAGACAGCTCTAGACCTACATGGGCGACACTAACACTTGACAGGCGCGAAAGTTCGACACGGCTGCGAAGTGGGCCAACATCCTCACAGACGAGTTCAGTAACCAAGGAATCATGGAGCAAGAATTACAAATGCCGTCGTGCTTGTTCGGTGGCCCTCCTGTTCGCGACGATATCATCAAGCTCGGAGAATCGCAGATTGGCTTCATGAACATCTTCGCCTGTCCCCTCTTCGAAGCAGTCACGGACATCCTACCCGCAATGCGGTTCGCTGTTGATGAGATATTGGCGAACAAGGCTGTATGGGAACGTAAGATCGACGATGAGCGCCAAAAGAGGAGGAACATTCCGAACTTCTCTCTCGGCCTCCCAGCGCCGTCATTCGCCGCTGACCCTTCACCGAGCCCCCTGTCTGGAGGCCCCGCTAGGTCGATCAACGAGATGACTGCGCCTCCAATTGTCAACGAACCAACCTCCCAGGAGACCTTGGACGCCACCGGGCGCCGTGGCTCAGCTGGCTCCATGCAGGCGACCATTCGGGAGTCAAAGCGGTCCTCTCTGGTAGGCGACAAAAGCTCAAGACGAACGTCTGTAGCGGAACTCATGTCTAGGGAAACCCAAGGTTCGAGGCGTGGAAGTGCAGATGCGAGCCTCACCGCCATCTACGTTACACAAACGCCCAACCCCAACGATTTATTTCCGCGAGATGCCACTCCACGACCGGAGGATCAAAATCGGGGTGTGCGCAAGGATACACTTACTAGTTCTGCTTCCAAGAAGAAGGAAAAAGACAACACCAGGCCTGTCACTGCACCGTCACAAGCCAGACGGAGCCAAGGTAAGCTAAAATTCTTACGAGCGTCTCGGCTGTCAGCAAGTCTGTTTACTGATTACGACTTAGTTGTCAACCTATATCCAATACCGCAACCATCCCCGCAGAGCCACTCGCAAGTCGATCTGTCGCACACTGCCAACGGTAATCTTGACGGGTCCAAGTTACAGCAATGGGAATCGAATAAGGTCAGTGGAGACAGTAATATAACACGGTCGGACGTCTCGCGTAACTCGAGTTGGTGGCGACAGATGAGCACAAGACGTAGCACACGGGATACTAGAAATGGTCACAATGATGGCCGGACACACCATCACGACATGCTCGATACACCATCTTCGAATGCCGATTCAGCTGCGACATCTCCAACAGCGACGAGCCCCGGCCGCAAAACCAAGACTGGCAAGATCAAAGATTTCTTCAAGCGTAAACCGAAACACGACGAACAGCAAAAACAATTGTCTAGCTTCGGTAGCTCTTCTCAACTACGAACCCCAGCGACTAGCGATCCGAGCCGGTCTCTCAACAGCGACGACTGAGCACAACGCCATTCCTGGCTACCATTTTCTCCACTAATAATGAAAGACGCCATATCAGATGCCAGAGCATTTCCTTTTGTCAACATACCCAACTCAAAAGCGATTCTTGGTCTCCTTCAGCGTCGACTGCTGACTTTCTTGTCCTCTGGGTTTTCCTAGGATATGATTTCTCACGCATGACATTACGTGTGGCCACGAAAAGCTTCAACTACTGTACTTACTACTCGGGGAATATGCTTTCTTGTCAGCCTTCGGGCTATGTTCGGAGCAACAAAAGCTCTAGTACGGGCGGGTCGCTTCTTCATTTTCTGCGCGTTCTCCATTGGTAGCGCATCCCATCGCTCGGTCTTTCAATGTTGTTTGCAAAGCACGATACCGGAGTGGGGTCTGATCGTCGCAACTGTCGCACTTTCTGGCGCGTCCTGCATTCTGGGATGCATTTTTCTCGGCTCCGCCATGTGAGCAGGTGGGGCTGTTTGCTTTTCAAGAGTAGCGCTTGATTTTTCTTTTCTTTTTTGTTCCACGGTCGATTGTGTATGGATGATGTTTCAAAGCGCGAGATGCCCTCGGAGCTTGTTGGACATGAAGGAGGGGGCTACACGGGACAGGAGCAGATGTACGACAGCCAGGAGGGCCGGGAACGGGGTTTCGAGGATCCGAGGACGACGAAGGGAAAGAGAGGAGTACATGTTGTTCTGCTGGGGAACGAAGGCGGCTTGTCGCGTCCGCTAGAGCTAATGAAATTCTTGTCAGTAATGAAAAATGTATATTCTCAATAACAATGTCTCTCGACTCTCAGCTCACATCTCAACTTTCTAAAGCAAGCTTGCTTTACTTACATTTACTTACAATTCGCATCTGCTATAACAGTGGCTCACTTGATGAACAGCAACATGAACAACGATGAACGAACAGCGCGCGTGGAGATGGTTAGATTTACTATACATAATTTACAACACTCTTGCTCTCTCAACTACCCAACATGTCCCACATCACGGCGCAGCAACAGCTTCTCCATACCCATCCCTCTCCATCGCCTCCTCACACCGCCCACAAACCTCCTCCTCACTCATCTTCACAAACCTCCAGCACCGCGGACATTTTCCGCCCACAGGCTTATGCACCACCACCTTCGCGCCACCGGGCCACTCCCTACCATCCGCAATGATCTCACTGACGCTCCACTCCGTCGCATCTTCCATCTTTGAATCTGGCGCGTGCACGTCGTTGGTGATGTGCACTTTGAAACCCGATACGACGAAGAGGGCGGCGAGTTGTGCGTCCATGTCAGCGGGAGATGCAGATGCAGATGTGCAGCGTTTAAAGAGGGCTGTGAAGGTCGACGCGGACTGCGCGGGGAGGTGCAGTGTTATACTCGATTCGAGACTCGAGCCGATTGTTTTATCGGCGCGGAGTTTCTCTTGTGCGGATTTGATCGTTGCGCCTAGCACGGAGATGGCGCTGGACATGGTGTCCATGTCTTGCGCGGCTGAGGCGGAGGGGAGGGCGAGGGGCGTCCATGGCGTTCTGGCGGGGTGGATGGAGTTGTCGCGGAGGTTGAAGGGGACGTGGTCCCATACTTCCTCGACTAGCAGTGGTGTTACGGGCGCGAGGACTTGTAGTGTTTCGTAGAAGATTTGGCCGAGGCTGCGCTGGATGAGTTCGCATTCTGCACGGTCGCCGGTGTAGACCCGGTCCTTGAGAGTTTCGAAGTAGAAAGCGGAGAGATCTGTTGCGATGTATTTGTTCAATGTGTTGATGCCTTTGAAGAACTCGTAAGAGGAATAGTGGGCGTGGATCTCGTTGCTGATTTGTGCGAGGCGATGTAGAGCGAGGCGGTCGGAGAGATCGGTGCTGCTGGTGCTACTGGTGGAGAGGGAATTGAAAGAGGAGAAAGTTGGTGGGCATGACGGCAGCGAGAAGATTCCGAGCAGCCATTTGAAAGTTACGCGGTATTTGTGGAGTGCTTGATTGATGGACATGAGTACGGGCTGCCCGATGGTTACGTCGCGGGTGAAGTCGCTGCTCGCGACCCAGAGGCGGAGTGCGTCGGAACCCATGACGTCGTATGTTTCCTGACCGGGTTTGGCTGGCGTTGGACTGCCACCTTTGCCTTTCTTTTTCTTCTTTGTGATGGGAGGAAGAAGTTCGCCGGACATGATCTGCATCGGGGAGATGACGTTGCCTAGCGACTTGCTCATCTTGCGGCCGTCAGAGTCAAGCGTGAAGCCGTGAGTGATCAGGGTCTTATAAGGTGCCTTGACAATAGAGCTGTCGTACGGTTGAGTGGCCACATGGGTGAGAAGGGAGGACTGAAACCAGCCTCGATGCTGATCAGTACCTTCGAAGTAGACGTCGGCGACTGGTTGATCTGCCTGTGGTGGCAGCAGCGTCCAGCTTGTGCCACTATCAAACCATACGTCCATGGTATCTCTACCCCGAACATGGGTGCCGGCCAGATGACTCGGCATCCACGCTGGATCGTCCTGTGCATCGGTCCACCAAGCATTTATGCCTCGCTCTTTGATCACACTGATAATATGTTCGATGGTCTTTGAGTCCATGACCGCCTCAAGGTTGTCACCATTCACTTTGTACAGGGCAGGTATAGGCACACCCCAAGCACGCTGCCGCGAGATGCACCACTGACTCCGACCTTGGATAAAGCTTTCGAGTCGCGATCGACCCGTCTCTGGTATGAATTGAACATCAGAAATGGCCTTCATGGAGGCATTCTTTATGCTCTCAACATTGGCGAACCATTGCTCGGTGGCTCTTGTGATGACCGGCTGCTTCGTCCGCCAGTCAATGGGATACTTGTGCCGATAGGCTTGCTTTCCACGCAAGAGCCCTTGCTTCTCGAGATAGTCACAGACAGCATTACTTCCACTTTTCTTCTCGTCAGCGACCAGCAGTCCTTCGAGGAGTGCAGGCTGTTCAGGGAATGCGTCCTTGGTAAAGGCGCCTGCGTCATCGATGGGAGCGAAAGCGGGCAAGCCAAGAGAGTTGCAGACATGGTAATCATCCATGCCATGACCAGCAGCCAGGTGGACTAACCCAGTACCAGAAGAGTCGGTAACGAAATCTGCGTGGACGACAGACTGCAAACCTCGAGCTTTCTGGAAAGGATTCTCGTATTTCAGGTGTCCATCAAGATTGGCTCCTCGAATACCTGACGTGACAGCGGTGACTTTGCGTCCAAGTACTGCCTCATATTCGGCAACTCGTGAAGCTGCAACAAAAATCAACTCGCCGCTTCCATCCGAGTCCTCAACCACGCTGTACTCCATGTTCTCATGCACAGCTATAGCGCTGTTCGCCGGCAAAGTCCACGGAGTCGTAGTCCAGATTACCAAATTTATTTCTTTCTCGATGCCCTTCAGCGCGCCATTCTTCAACTCTTCCGACGGATGCATTGGGAAGCGCACAAAAGCAGCCAAGCTCTCGTGCCCCTCGTCGTACTCCAGTTCAGCTTCCGCAAGCGCCGTCCGCGAACTTGGGCTCCAATGGACCGGCTTGTTTTGCCTGTATATCAAGCCCTTTTCAAACATTGTCTTGAAGACTTCGAGCTGCCTGATCTCGAAACCCCGCTCCATGGTCTGGTATGCATTGTCCCAGTCGCCCATGACAGCCCACTCCTTGAAGCCGCGCTTCTGCTCCTCGATTGTGCGTGTGGCTAGCTTGCGGGCTGCTTCGCGGACGCTGACGGGGCTTGTCTCTGAGGCTTCCTTCTTCTGCACCTGGAGCGCCTTGATTTCAATGGGGAGGCCATGGCAGTCCCAGCCAGGGATATATGAGATCTCTTTGCCTTGTCCAACTTCATAGCGACATATGATGTCCTTTGTGATCTTGTTCAGGGCATGACCGATGTGGAGTGGTCCGTTCGCGTAGGGTGGACCATCATGCAATGTGAACGTCTTCAATGCCGTTGGTGTTGCTTGGTTTCCTGTGTCTTTTCCAAGTGATACATTTGCCTCGCTTTTCAGCTTCTTCAGAGCATCGAACCGGTTCGCACTGCGCTGCCACGAATAGAGATCATCGGTACATCGGCGGAGGTATTCAGCGTGCGTAGCTGGCGACGGTCGTGGTGGGAAGCTGGACTTGGGAAGTCGCAGCGTAGACGACCATGATGCGCGAAGGACACGCGTTGGAGCTAGCATAATAGCATCATGGGCGGGCTGTTCGGCGATTGAATCTGGTGGTGTGCGACGTCCAACATTTTTGGGAGCTTGAGAGCAGACCGGCGATAACTCGGCGATAAGTCACAGGCTATAAGCAGAACATTCGTGGACTCAAAAGCAACAAGACAAAAGTCTTCAAAATTCCATTCTGTGCATTATTGATGATATCAGCACGTTCCATAATAGTGTTGAGTAATTGTTGAACTATGAGTTTTGGAGTATATGGTGCGATTCTTGGTATCTATGATATGCAACCCAACGCCAGATGTACGATGACAACAACGAATCTATGGCGCCAGACAGAGTCGCAAATCCCAAGGTCAATCTCAAAAGAATATTCAGTACACTGTCAAAGAGCTGACAGCTCCGTTCTTCAGCACCTCAAACACCATACCCGGGAAGCCAAACAGCTCGACATTACCGACATCTGCAGCTGCCTCGACCATACCGCTTCCGGGATTGGCAAACCTGCTCTTCTTGCTCGAGCCTTCTTCCCACCCCCCAAGAAGCTCGCAACTGCTACCAGGGCTGTCGCCCCAGCCTCGATTCAGGGCCATGCCTCGTTGCTGCAGTCGTTCTTGCTCCTCGCTATCGTAGTATGGCTTAAAGACTTCCTTCAGTCTTCCAGATATGTCTCCAAATTGCATTTCCGAGTTGAGTGGTTCGCGGTACTGGTCTGAAGGTACATGCTCCAATGTCCATCTACTCCGTCTGTGGCGATTGAATTGGTATGAGCCTGGTACGTTGCCGTGGAAGATGATTTTAGTTACAGTCAAGTGGTTCAGAGGTTGTGCACTAAGCTCTCCTTCATCTTGTACGTCTGACTCTTTCCGCTCAGCTGTGGGAGACGGTGCGGATATCTGTGTTGGTTGCGAGACCAACAGGTCAAAGCCGTGGTGATAATAATTGTAGAAGTGTTCTGCAGCTGCAATCTCACGCTCTTGTGCTTCTAAAGCAGCTTCATCGTCGTCCTCCCAATCCTCTGCCGGATCTGAGCCAATGGCCGAACCTCGATCCGAGTCGAGCATGTCGTCCGATGTCAGTCCTGGTGACATATCGGATGCGTCACTCGTTCTTCGGTCCTTATGGATAGAAAGTCGGTGGTCGTTCTTACGGTAGATCGAGTCCGGCGCTCCTAGCTCCATAATCAAGTCCTGAGGTGTTGTCTCACTGAGGACGATCCAGAAAGGAGGATTGAAGCGCCTCACAACCTCGATGCGGCCTTGCCCATGGACCTTGACCATCTCAATTTCATCTGGCCCACCCTCTCTACCTTTCCCTGCCAGAGCTAAGGACCTCGGGTTGGAGGGCACGGCTGTAAATAAGGTACCGCGAGCTTTTTGCCATGACTCACCATGAAATATTGCCATGGAAGTTGCGGGTCCAGTAGCAGTTGAAGACAGAAGCGAAATGAAGTCCTTCTTTGGCGAGTATGCCGAGTGCTGCACTGGGAAGTTAAATGCTACACCTGGGTACGACAAGATATAGGTGCCTGACCCATTCGGGTCTTGCGAGTTTGGTGGTATGTACTCCCCGCCATATGTTGGCCCAAGTAGTTTGTCGTAGACATGCCTGAATCGCGGCCCCGATGCGCCAGTCGCCAACACGTTATGTCCGTCTGCCGGCTTAAAGATCTCGATATCTTTGTATACGAGTCTCGCTTTCGCAAAGTCCAGCACCTCGATGAGCCGCAAGCGCTGATCTGGCCCGTCGAACTGCAACCGCAAGCCGTTATCAGGTAGGATCAGCTGTATGGGGCTTTCGATCGGACGAAGGTCGTCGTGGTAGAGTTGGAAGCGTGGAAAAGCCCTGACTTCTGCCTTTATGGTAGTCAAGACTTCGTGTAGGGAGCAACCCAGGGCTGGACATGTGTCAGCTAAGCACCGCAGAAGGATGATGGGATATCACCGTACTTATGAAGCCCACACTGCGCCCCGGCTGTACCTGCATATTCTCGTCTGCCATGGCGAAGTTCAATGATACTGAAAGATATAGTACGCGACACGTCGACAGCTTATTCACAAACAGCTGCCTTCGCTGATCGGGCGCGTGCTTTGTCCGCGTGAGCCCTACGTGACGCTGAATACAGAAGCACCTGGCAAACGGGCCAAGCCTCGACCGTAGGTTTAATTCTAAGCGAAGAACTGAGGAGCCGAATTGTTACAGCTGGACGATGTAGTATGCAAGCCTAGTAGACGATGTTGAGGAATGAGGGGTGGTGGGGTGTGCCTGCTGGAGTCGCACGCGTAGCGTTGGGTCAAGAGCTGGCCCAGCAGACAGACCCGACGAGGCTTATCACATCACACGTATCTCGCCATGTATCAAAGATAGTACACAGCATCGAAGACGTGTATAGCAAACATGATGCTGTTGAGGTGTGCCAAGTCAGCACGGAGGAGACCTCGGCGATAGTGCTAGTGGCTGTCCAAGCTCCTTGCGCGTTTCCCAGAGCAGACTAGATCCTCCAGCACGTAAACAATGATGTTGTGGTCTACAAACATTGCAAAGCATTACTGACAACAGATTTTTCAAATCCAAATCTTTCACGCCGCCGCAATGTCGGGTCTACCTCGACCAGGAATGCCGCCCACCAAGCGCACCACATCCACAATGCGGCCACCAGCATCACGACCCAACCTCTTGTCGCGTGGACGTTCTGCTACACCCGCCATGGACGGACGCACATCACGAGCGGAATCAGTGGCTTCATCGAGAGCACCAAGATCATCGCCTCTCAAGCGGAAAGAGCGCGAATTCGAGCACGAAGACGAGGAGACCAATATCAACGTTGTTGTTCGATGTCGAGGGCGCAACGATCGCGAAGTGCGCGAAAACAGCGGTGTTGTAGTGTCAACAAATGGCATCAAAGGCTCAACCGTAGACCTTTCGATGGGCCCAAATGCTCTAAACAACAAGACGTATCAGTTCGACAAGGTCTTCTCACCTGCCGCAGACCAAAGTATGGTCTTCGATGAAGTTGTCTCACCCATTCTAGATGAAGTAAGTATGCTATCTTGCCATGCATATGCTTCTGCTAACACTAGGACAGGTTCTGAATGGATTCAACTGCACCATTTTTGCATACGGCCAGACCGGCACGGGAAAAACATACACCATGACTGGAGACATCTCAGACGTACTCCCGCTACCAGACGCGGCTGGTATCATCCCTCGTGTTCTCTACGCCCTATTCTCCCGCCTCGAAGCCGACGAAACCGAGAGCTCGGTGAAATGCTCCTTCATCGAGTTGTACAACGAAGAGCTGCGCGATCTGTTCTCGACCGACGACACAGTCAAGCTGAAGATTTTCGAAGACAACAGCAAGAAGGGTCATAGCACGACCTTGGTCCAGGGTATGGAAGAGTGTCACCTAAAGACTGCTGCGCACGGTATCGAGCTGCTCCGTGAAGGAAGTCACAAGCGCCAGGTTGCAGCGACCAAGTGCAACGACCTCAGTTCGCGAAGTCATACAGTTTTCACCATCATGGTCTACACCAAGCGCGTGTCGGAGGACGGCCAAGAATACTTGAGTGCAGGAAAGCTCAATCTCGTGGATCTGGCAGGAAGTGAAAACATCCAGCGAAGCGGTGCCGAGAACAAGCGCGCAGCAGAGGCTGGTCTCATCAACAAGAGCTTGCTTACCCTTGGACGCGTTATCAACGCGCTCGTGGAACGCGGCTCACATATCCCATACCGCGAGTCCAAGCTTACGCGATTACTGCAAGACTCGTTGGGAGGCCGAACTAAGACGTGCATTATTGCTACCCTATCACCAGCGAAGAGTAATTTGGAGGAGACTATATCGACCTTGGATTATGCCTTCCGCGCGAAGAACATTCGCAACAAGCCACAAGTCAACCAGGCAATCAACAAGAAGACCTTACTGAAGGAATTCACCGCGGAGATTGAGAAACTCAAAAGTGAATTGATTGCGACGCGGCAGCGAAACGGAGTCTACCTGACACAGGAGAACTATGAAGAGATCACTACTATCAGCGAGTCGCGACGCATTCTTAGCGAGGAGCAACGCGACAAGATTGAAACTATGGAGATCAACCTTCGCAACAAGGTCGAGGACCTGTTTAAGCTGACGACAAGCCTCCAAACCCTCAAGAAGGACAACGAGCAGACGCAATTAGCTTTGGACGGCACCAAAGGCATACTCGAGAAGACCGAAATTGTTCTCGAGCACACTCGCCAGAACCTTAGCGAAGAGACAGAGCTCCGAAAAGCGCACGAAAAGACTGAAGGTGTCCTCGCAGACATCGGACAGGACATGATATCCACGCTGGGAAAGACGACATCCGACATCGATGGTCTACGATCGAAGATACGCCGCAAGTCAGAGCTTCAATCCCAGAATCGGCGAAATTGGACATCCTCGCAGACCAACGTCCTTGACACGACCCGTCTTGTGGAGGACCGTATCGAAGAGTTCCAACAACAGCAAGAACAGCTCATGGCTGTTCTCTCCGAACGCATGCAAAATTTCGTCAAAGATGAACTTCAAAAACTCGACGCTTCGCAGTCGTTCTTGCAAGAAAAGATGGTGGCATATCAGGTGTCAGAGCAAGAAGTGAACGAGCAAACTGCAAAGTCTCGCGACGACTTGAACAACGTCCTCGAAGAGATCAAGACATTGCGGGAAGACGTCAAGCAAAAGATTGGCGCTGGTCTTGATGAGCTCTCCGGTGCTGCTGAGACAATCTCCGCAAGCATCATTACTGAACTCGAGGCATTCCACACACAGGTGCACTCCTCGTATGCGTCTTTAGGGCGTGACTTCAAGACTACGTTCGACGACCTCGTCAAAGACCTTAACGAGCAGCAGACCGAAAACGAACGTCTCCACCAGCAAGTGCTGGAGGCGAATGCAGCAATGGTCAACGCAAACAAGACTGCCCAGGGCCAGGTAACACACATTCTGGCCGAGGAGAAGCAGAAGTCCAACGAAGAACGCCAACAGCTGCTTTCACAGATCACTGCTCTCATCTGTGCGACGTCAGATGCGCAGGAGATGAGGCTTAGCGAGAAGTTGACTGGTGTCAGTGAAGAGATTGGAGCGGCGAACAAAGTATTCCAGACAAAGCAGGAGTCATACACCGAGAGCATCAACACTTGGTCCAGTAAGTCTCAAGACATCTTGTCTGGCGTTTCCAAGTCAAGAGACGCTGTCAAGTCGAAGATCAAGGCGGACTTCGCTGTCGCAACACAGCATTCTACCTCTATCAAGGACACGACAACTTCTGTCCATGCTAGCACAGTTCAAACTGTGGAAGCACAAATGGCCCACCTCGACACTCAGCTCCAGTCTCTAGACGATATTGTTGCACAGATACGGGAGCAGAACAACACGCACCTCACGGCCCACACGACGTCGCTTGCCGCTCTCTCTTCGACTGTGCAAGCATCATACGACAGTATCGGCGAGCACTTGGCGTCCTCCTTTGAACGCGTGCAATCTCTGGAAGCTGATGTATCAGCGCAAGCTGGTACCCTGAAGGAGACCCTTCCTTCACTCAGCGCAGACGCTGAGATACGCGCGCCTCTCCACGAGCTTCGCGACAATGTCGGCTCGCAGAACCTCATCGAGTATCACCCGACTGGCGAAACACCGCAGCGAGTGTCCTACCAAATTCCCTCCAATCTGCCACGTACCGAATCTCACGAAAATCTCCTTTCGCGCCTCCGCGACCGCCCCGCCACCTCTGACACAGCTTCCTCGCGCAGTCCTTCGAAGCAACCCATCTTCAACGACGCAACAAACAGTCTCCCTTCGACAGACGACATGTTCAGGCTTTCCACGACGATCAAGCCAAACTTCTCTCGCTCAGTCAGTGCGAGCTCCCACGCACATACAATCGCTCTTGGCATAACATCACTTCGGGAACTCGATGTTAATGTTGTTGCGCAGGAAGCACACACCCAGCCTCTCCCTCTCGTATCCCAGTCTTCAGACAGCATGGTCATGGCTGCGCCGCCGAATAAAAAGCAGCGCAGTGGTGACGATGGCAGTAAGTTGCCTATGAAGAAGATGCGCAAGACAGTGGCGGGCGTGGCCGATAGGGAGAACTTGAGCATCACGAACTTTGCGAACAGTGTAGGCCCTGGGGTGGCTGGGCAGAGGAGGCTTCGGAGCCATGGTAGCCAGTAAGACAGGCGAGATATCTTGTGAATACAGGGGTTGAGTTGGAAGACACTTTTGATTATGGTGTCCTGGAACATGGCGTTTTGTCTAATACGACCCAATGTTGGTGTTTCACTTCTGTACACATGCATGGAAACGGCGTTCTGGCGCACACAAAGTCTTGGGACTTTGACTGCTATCTGCAGGAGCGGTTTTCGTGTTTCTAGCACCTTGTTCCATAACATTCGGCGTTCAATTCCATCACTTTTAACATGGACTTTATGAATTACTCTGTGATTTTCAAGCCACCAACTTATGCAATGTTACCTTGAAACCCCGATATACTACGTATGATCCACTCTTAACAATGTAGCCCGCAGGTACAGGTACATGCGCGAACCCCCTGGGTGTCCGTTGCACAGCCTTGCATCCGCGGACGTGCGATGTCATGCTGACGCTGGCGATCAAGGCGGGTGCGGGCTGCGGGTATCGGTGCCGGCGCCGATGTCGTACAGCATGCGCCTCGCAGTCGATCGGAAAGTCTGCTAGGAACGTACATAAGTCGCGGGTGCGCTGCGGGAACTATGAATAGAGAAACAGTTGAGTAAGGATCTGGGTTGGGTATGCAGCTGAGTGGATCATGTTCATGTTGATATGTACTGTGTATGGACGCGGCTCAAGAAGCCGATACCTATCAGTGGATCTTGGCGAGCTCACAGCGAATAGGGTGCAGATTCTACTTCGTATGGTGTTGATTCTTGGGGTATGCAGTGTAAGCACAGCTCTTTTGGGACAATGTACTCGTTGTCGGGATTGTTGGGCGAGGTACGTTCCCCTCTCCCAAAGGATATGAGCAGCGCCCCTGAATACAGCTTTCGGAGATGTGCGCATGCAGCTCTGTTATCGAAATTACTTCGCGTCCTGGCCAGAAAGGTACGTGTGCTCGCGGCATGCCCATGTTGCGCATACTCCCGCTGTCGTGTCATCGGGGCCCCGGCAAGTTCTCCCAGAGCATTCCGACCAATGGTGTGGAACGAGCGACCATACTGTTGGGTCTATGAAGGGAAGTTCCCGGCGTGTTGGCTCGCGCTCGCACTCGGATCGTTGTGTCTGCTGGTGTACGTGGGGCCTTCACGGAAATCGGAATGTCATCCGCCGGTGGGTCTTGAGTAGCATAGGGCATGTCGTGATCCAGTGAAGTGGTTGACCCGAATGTGAATGTGCGTATTGTGGGTCTTGTGGAAGTCCTTGTGAAGTGGTTCTTCTGTCCGAACGTGCGTGGTTATGGCCGGTTGCTGGCCCTTATGAAATGAGGCGGAGGAAGGCGAGTGCCGTTCGGTATTTACTGGACGAAGTGGCCCCTGCATTGAAGTAAGTTTTTGTTTTGCGGCCTGTCACTTACTGATTGAGATACTCCGTATAGTGATCTGGACGTGTGACTGTTCTACGCGAAAAGTTCACAGGAGAAGCTAGGATAATCCCGTCTCATTGGAATCCTTCACCCGCTCTTGATGGAATTATTGGCTCCTCGTGTGTTGCGAGGCTGCGTTCTCAGGTGGGATGTACCGCTTGCGTGTGACACCGCAGCATGTCGAGTACTTGCATTTTCCGGCACTGGGTATTGGTGCGTTGTTCTCAAGGTCGCGAGATGTCTTCGCAAAAAGTAATTTATCCTGACGTCTCGCTACAAATCAACCTAACAGGTCAGATGGGAAATGAGAAGGTTTCAAGTCGAGTATCGGGCTTGCAGGAAGAAGCAGAGGACTGTGGACTTAGACGTCGATGAGATGTAATAGTGGTAGATTGCAAGCCTCTAAGTCGTACACTTTTCCCGATATCCACCGCACGCACCAATTAGACAGACACTCGTTGTTGCAGCGAGGCGACAGGCTTTATCAGCATCCAGTCTCATGGCCCCTGAGGCAACCACATACTGCTAGTGTTCCAAAGAGATGGGTATGTTACCGGAGTTCTGGGAGCCTTGTGTCATTTGTTGATACTGCATCGTGAAAGTGTCTCTTACTCGTCGCCGATGAGCGTAGATCATATAGAGTACACGAATCTGGCGTGTCGACGGAAAAGAAAGCAGGAGTGATCGGTTTCATGCAAGTGATGGTATTCGTCACCCCCAAAGATGACCAGAAATGTGTAGCGAGCGAACGGGAACTGCATGTCATCCACAATTGGAATCTAATCTGGCGCTAGCATTGACGTCGATCCTTCGGGGCTTTTTGCTTTTTTGCGCCATCTCTCCGTGACCAATGGGGGTGGCATTGCTTGAGCATATACCCTTGTCGAGTATGCACTGATAATAAAAACAGCTTAGCTATCTGGTCTATGATCCGGCGAAGTTGAGGTCCGCTTTCGATTCGATCGCAGTCGTGTATGCGTGGCTGTTTGGTAGCTACTAAATTTATGGTTCAGCCACTGCTGTGTACATGTGGCCTTTGAACAAGTAGCATGCCCGGCGGCAGTTCCGGGTGAGCTCTAAGTGTGCCCAGTGCATGTAACTGCTTGTGGTGGTCCCGGGTGTCATGATACAGGGTTCATTTATGTACGTATATAATTGCAAGGTCGGAAGCAAGCAAGCGATCGGCGGAAATTGCAGCGATCAAATGTTTCCGTGAAGTGAGATCTAGTAGGATATATACCTCATATTCTTTACTGATCGTTCAGGCTGACTAGATTATCCTCGAATCTAATAGCCCTGTGCTGCTTCATGGTTGATATACCTTGGCTTAGGCTTTCAAAGACTGAAGCCAGCAGGGAACGAAACCATCAGTCTAATGCTCTTGGTTCCTAGCTCGGTACTTGATGGGAACCTCAGATGTACCACAGAAAGGATGACCACCAGTCTGCTCTTCCTCCTGCACGGTAGCTTAAACAGGTATTGATTCTTGTGCTACCTCAACGTTGCTACCCCTATTAGTTAGTACAGTAGCGTCATCTCGAGCGGCCCGCACGTTGATATCTTGCGTCTGCTTCAGGAGTGAGTGACTGGCACTGGAGGTGGCCGAGGATATGCCCGTGTGTGACAAACATTGTGCAGTTGCATATGTGATTTCCCCACGCTAGCCTAACTTAAAGCAGCACATTGTGCGACCACGTATTCACCCTAGAGAGGCGGCACCACTGAACCAAAGGGGACCGGTGTCTCGGGACAAAGAGCCCAAAATTCGGCCCCTGGGTTGTGAAGGGTCCGCGTTATGTTTCGATGTGAAGGTATTTGTTTTCCTAGACATTTTCATTTCTTGCTAACCGGCCCCACTGTTGTTGTTCAGCGACATGCATAGCGGAGAATACTGAACGTCGAAGGTCCTATGATGATGGACGATGGTATAGGGTAAGATGAATATGAAGATCAAGACCAAGAATGTGTTAATCAAGAAACATACCGAGGTAAGCTGTATGGTGTTCAAAATAAGCGAGAGCTTGCACAACTCGATTTTCCGCTGATAAGTGCTTGATCTCCATGTCATGCACAATATCTACTCGAGGTCCCATGAAAGAATCAATACAGTGCAAGCGTCGGAGTACCGCGCAACGGAAACATGGAGAAGGATGTTGATGCCGCACTCCCAAGGTTTACCACCGAAACAGGAGACATACTAATATGATTTGCCTTCTTCCAAAGCCTCTTACTGTGTCTGCAGGGTCTACGCTTCTTTGAAACGCGTAAGGTCGGATAGTATGTTCGAATAATCGCTATAAGACGATCGATGTGACTGGAACGTTATGGCTCATTGCTGATGCAAGCGAGAGTATATGTTGAGTCGCAGATGAGCGATCATGTCTTCTTCGCCACCTTCTGCTAGACCATTGACAAGATGGTATGGCGCGTGTTTTGTTCGCAATAGGACGGCGAGACATATTCTTGAAGCGCTTGCGACTCAATTCAGTCAAGGTCGCATGTATTTTCGTTTTGTAACGGGTGCGGTATCGTGGGCCCTTCGAGTGCAAGACTGTCAAATCGAGCCAGGCAACACGGTCTTCACGTGCTCTGGAGTTCAATCCGTACTTGCTAATGGTAGTATGCGCTTCCTTCGAAGGACTTCAGGAGCCAGAAGACGAGCAGCTTATACATCGTGAGAGCTTTTCGGTTGTCTTGCGTCGTGATTTGGCCTCCAATGCTCCGTGTCGGATTCCAGAACTTTCTTCTGTTCGATATCAGGATAGTCCATGAGCTGTCTGTCGAGCACCCTCATGGTAGTTGCGTAGGCCATCGAGGGAACCGCTTCTGGATCGATAAATAGCAGCCCTGGATCAATGGCGATTGGCTTTAGACGTGTCTGGTCTCTGAGATCTTCGACGAAATATTCCTCCTCTTTCATGGCGCTCGGAACATAACTCGAGTTCGCCCTATCCTCAGAATCAGAAAATCTTTCCGCCAGTATCTTCCGAAGCACCCTTTCTACCTTGGTTCACGGTGTACAATGTCAGCAGTGTCTCAGCTGTGCGCTTGGTACAGTAGCATCCTCACCTGTTCGTCAGAAGGGCCTTGGTATGCTCGATCTTCTAAGCGTATGATGCGCTGGTGCAGAGCTCGAAAGCACAGCTCGGTGCGGTGCATGAAGTCTTGACTTGGAGACGTCAGCCTCTATCATGTAAGTCGCGGTCGAGGACACATACTACCATGATGCGATCTGCTCAAAGCTCGTATTGATCTTCTGTAGGTGGAACGACCAAGACATGGCTAAGAGGACTTTGGATCAAGAAACAAAGTGTGGAAAGGCCTACTGGCAATAGTGGTGTGCGGAAACACAAAGAGCAGCGAGCAGAATCAATACAAATCGCAGGGGGTTTGATTGCAGGTGGCAGACGCAAACAGGTTGAATAAGTACGGGACTATGAACGAAACAAATCCGTCTTTAGAGAAGGCCTGCAAAACCTGGACGACCAAAGCCCTGCAGGCGGACAAAGCAATGCAGGACCCTCTGACAGGCGGTAAGCTGCTGGCTGGTTGATCAATCATGAAACGCATGTTCGTGACCAATGGGGGTCTGCGGGTTGTCGATTAAAAGGGCAAGCAAGGACGAATGCAGGTCTCCTGTCGTGTCTACCTTAGCAAGGCTACGATTCGGTGGCATGGGCATATTGCATGCAGTATCCGGGAAGGATTGGGCCACGGAGCTAATTGCTGGTGCAGCGCGGGAGCTCACAGGGCAACGAGGGATGGTTTGCAATCAGCGGTCTAGATCGGAAGGGAGTGTTGTTCGCGTGGCATTCGGTTGTGCCACGAATGAGGTTCCGGCTACGCGATCGTCGATGTCTATTCAGCTCGGACATTGTTGGAGGGACGAGGCCAACCGCGGAAAGCGAAGCACCTAGCTGGCGCGGAAGCGGCTGGCTTCCCTTTTGGGACTCCATGCATGATTCAATCAACGCGACCAGGAAGCATGTCCTGACATCCAGCATCCCAGCCCCATACAGTGGAGACGACTTAATCGGACCGCGTGGCTCGTTCAGGCTTCCCTCTTGCCCATCAAGAATTACATGCTGGCACAAGTTATTACTGTCAGGCTCTACACTATGCATACAGGCGCATCTTTTGCGCGGCCCGTGGTGGGTCGCCTAACTTGAACCCCGGGTGAGGTGTTGCACAAACTACTAGACTCCCAACTGCAGAACACGGCAAACGTTCCCATACGCCTCTTCGGACGCGAACGGTGACCTGATCGGTGAAACATATGCGACCGAACACATTTCCAAGGCGGGTTCCCGTTCCTTTCGGAAAAAATGGAAGACCGGTCGAACGAACGTGCTGGACTTCGCGCCTCGTCGTGAAGAGAACGACATTGTAGACTTCAAAGCGGGTGCTAGACAGAATAAGGGACGCGACAGTAAGTCTACACCTTGTGAAGATGTAGCACGAGGTCTCTCTGTGGGCAGCCCAGCCCCCGGCCGCAAGAATCCATTGCGACAGCGGGTGACGTATTGGCATGTCGGACTCATCCGGTGTTACAGTCATGCTGCGACAGCATAGACCACCGAGCACATGACTATGTTTAATGCATGTCGACTTATTCTCTCCTCCTACACCGGTGTACCCTGATTCCCGCTATCCTTTCGACGTCATCCTTGGACATAAGCCACGAGGCACCTGCGAACCTAGCATGTGTTCCAATAGTGATTCAGAAGATGATCGACATACCCCCATCCCACCCGAGTCTCGCTTACGAACCTTGTCAGCGAGGAAGAGGATGTCCGTGCAAAACAGACTGGAGCACCAGCTGAACTTGGCCTTCCAGGACTTGATCACACGGAGGGGTCCGTCAGGGTCGTATCCTTTGGACCCCTAGAGACGTTTAAGCGCCCAGCTATGTGTGTCCTTTGACATTATCAGCTGCACGAGATGATGGATGAGTGAATTGCATTAGTGGACACTCGATAGAATTCCACATCCTCGAACAGACTAGCCGTAGAAGTAAAGCCCGCATGTTTTCCCCTGTTCCTCGCCTCTTCCACTGAGGTCCTCGTCGGTCAATTGCAGCAAACGTGCTGCATGGCAATCTTTACGGCCAGAGTGAGACTTTCGAGGCTACGGATCGCCGATTCTAAAAGCTTGTCACGACACGAAACGGTTCGGCAGGAACATAAGCACAGCTTTCTTCGAATCTTGGCGCTACCGCGACGGCGATGATGCTGAGAATCACGCCACAAGCTTCTTGCATAGATTGGCCTGTGACCTGTCATTGGCAGCAGTGCGGCGCAACGCATACCCACAATGGATGGAGGTTTGACTGACTCGCGCTTATTTCCGGACGTAATCGCCAATAACCATGCGGCGTAGCGGGCTAATTTGAACAAGCACGGCAGTGAATCCACTATTGTATGTACAGCGAACGATGAGGATCGTTCCTCAGACATTCGAGTTGAATGCCATTGTCTCTCTGCTGAAAGAGTATTGGAGGCTTCATGCCATGTTAAACGCCGCTCATCCTGCCCTACAAGCTACAACTTTGTCCCGATATAAGTTGCATAAGAAGTTGTTGGCAATTCTTTGGCGAGTCCAGTTTCGAGTCACTCCAAAATCTTGGTTTGCTTCACTTTGCCACAGTATGCTGGCGGAATCCCCAATTCAATCATCTCGACCGAGGCTTGGCTTGCGTATCAGGCCATTCGCTGACCATATCAGCTCTCACCGATCAGTGGCTTCCCCTTCGTCCAATTCGCCAAAAGCGGTCTCTTCGTCACGAATTTTATGAAGAAATGGCGCTCGTGTTTGCGGATCAGCCAAAGTACCCAGCCTTGGTCAACCGAAGCTTCCTTCAATAACAGTTCCGGATATCAGGCCAGCGTGGGGGTCATTGACCGCAGATACGGCGGGGTATAGTATTGCCCTTTAAATCTATTGGTGGACCTTGCTTGCCAAGTGCCTGTTAAAGTGCCGAGCGCATGGGAAACATGGGTATAGTACCCGAGTTCAATGATCCGTGTCGATGAAGTTGACGCGTCAGGAACCCAGGGAAAGTCTCATCATTGATAGCCTCTGCGGACTCTTCCGGCGATCATAAAAGTCTGGCTAGTGTGAGTGCCTCTTCCTATAAAAAATGATTGTCACAAATCTGAATTGGACATTCAACAAGACCGCAAAGAGATAGGTCGCGAGAATGCGGTTCTTGAACACGATGAAGCCCATGGAGGGGTTACTATGTTGAAAAGAGATCAATCGATTCATTAGCCGAGGGCAGTCATTCGAAGATAGAGTTGTCGAGTGAACGAACCAGAACGCCTCGCAACAGATGCCACGCTCTCGAGTCATGGCAGCCCCAATGCCAGTCGATGGGCTCTCCTTGTCCTCGTCATTCACTATGCTGCAATATCTTATCTATCGTATCTCATACACGATGGTCGAATCAAAGATTGATTCGAGCGAAATGGTCCCAACGAGCAGACTCGTACCAGCTTCCTGCAGTCGCTGCCAGGAAGGGTACAGTCTCCCGTATTTGAGAACACGAATTCAGGTATGGTCCATTGGTTTCGAATATATGCGGAAGAACCTTGATATGTACACGCAGGATTACCTTCTGATAGTGGACCGTGCAGGCACGGGTAACCTTCCATAGATACAAATGCCATTTCCACGTCAGCCGCCGCATCTACAAGCCTGACTCACTTTAACAGCTCTATGGCATCTAGAATAACATTCGGCGCTAGAAATCCGGAGCCCGAACTGCCACTGGCGCAGTTGATTGTAATGGTGTTGCTTCCGCTGACGAGCTTTCCCGTGGGAATAGCATAGTCATACACTTCTCCAAAACCTCTGTAGGCACCGCGAGTCAAACCCCTGGAGTCGATCTTTGTTGGGGCAGCAGGAGTCGCTGGGCTGTAAGAGTTGACCACGACCGAGGGCCTGCAGCCAGCAAACGCGAGGGTCGTCCCGACACGTAGTGTGGCTGCACCGGTATCGGTCCCCGTAAACTTAATTGTAAGGGGGTTGTTGTCCTTGACAATTGCCATAGGAACGCTGTCAAGAGAACTGGACCCTACAGTGTAGGTTAATGGTCCCCACGAGGCCATTCTTGAGTCAGTCGGATGCATTCGGAGCTGTTTGTCCGCATTGCGGAATCCTTTCGGCTGACCATCCCAATCGCCGATCCTCCAGACGGATGTCTTCGACTCAGCATCCGCGGCTATATTTGCGGAAGTTGCCTTTCCTGCGCTGACGGTCACGCTTGAAGCCTTGACCTTGAACTCGCCTTGGTACAGTACTTGAGTATACGTTCCAGGCTTCATGAGAGGCGAATTAAATTTGCCGGCGCTGTCGGCATATGCCCAATACTGTGCAGCGTCATTGTACCTGACAATCGCTTAGTTCCATTCTTCACCGCTGTTACACCTCTGCTTACCAGTGGAGGACCTTTTGGAAACTTGAGCCAATGCCAGTTGCAGTACCAGTAACCGTGCCTCGTGCCGAAGGTGCCACATATCCGGTGATACCTAAATCTTTGAAGAATGCAGTGTCCATCTGATCACCTCCTGCTGGGATACCGCTTCGTGTAAATGCCAGTGCATATGGCCCATGGAGCCCCATTCTGTATTTCTCAGTCTGAACGTGACCCGAGTTCATGTAGAAGGTCAATGATGTGTAATCGCCATTGTTGTTTGTGTTTATGTCTCGGAAGAAAGGTCCTCCAGATGATCCCTCATAGGAATACGAGTTCATAAGCATACAAGCATGGACAGCGCCACTGTTGACACAGTGCTAGACGGTGTCAGTCTATCGCAGAGGTCAATTTCCTACTATTTTCTTACCGTTGTATCATCGATGAAACGCTCACTGCTGTAAAACTTAGATCGTGTCTGACCATTAACAACGAATACATCCGAGCCCTCGACTGTTGAGCTCGAACCCCCGGTCGTGGACACCAAGTCGTACGGATACTGATCGGGCAACACTTTGTTGTTCAGTCGTGCAAGGAATCGCAGCTCACCGATGTCGGGCTCAGCTGTGGTGTGAGTAGCCAAGAAAATGGTTGAATCACCACTCCTGACGACCATGTAATGTGTCAAAGTAGGAGTGGTGCATGTAACCTTGACATATTGCCCACTGATGATCTCGTACTTGACAGTTGCTGAGCCCAACCCAGATCCAATGTGCGTCCCAGTGGAAGGGTATTGTAACTCTTCGCCACGATACTTGATGGACTTGATATCGCAGCTTTTTGCATTGACGGTAAAGACTAGAGGGTTTGCCGCGCCTGCATCTACAGTGATTATGTCTCCATTTTGGGATGCACCAAAAGCTTAGAGTTGATATTAGCCGTGAGAGCCTCTAGCCATGTGGGAAACACTTACCCGCCAGGGCTGAGGACGACAGGGCGACCAAAGCCAAGAGCGCACTCGTAAACATATTGAGTCGAGTGAAAAATGCTTGAATACAGTCAGACAGGATTAATATACAGTGGTAAAGGCCGTCTTAAGGTGTCTGGTTTCTGGTTAAGCAATGTGCTTGTTTATTAAATTTAATATACACCAAGGCACGCGCAACGGAACGGAACCCAGAAGCAGCATCTCGGTGTTAGATGCACCGGGACATTCCTCATTTCCGCAACATGGGTCCTCCATAGATGGCGATGCCACGCAATCGCAGCAACAGTTGTTACTTGTACGATTGACTGTGCCATGAAGAACTGTTATGGATCTTCAGACGTGATATCAGATTTCTGTACGCTGTCAATCGGCGTAGAAAGCGCGAACAGTTCTCGTATTTGTTTTCGTGATGCAGGGGATAGGGTAGAATGTTGTGGGAAACCTGGGGTACGTCAAACGTTAGTGGCGGAATTAATCATCCGGGGAAACAAGCACTTTTTAGTCCGCAGCCAGATCGCAACAAGGGGGTAGGTATCTTCACATGATCATTATATGGACCTGAATAATACTCAGATACTATCCTACGTTCAGATTCAGCGATACTGAAGTACTCACTAGGTACCTCTGTTACGGTACTGAGTATTTGGGACTAGTTTCACAATGATGGAAGAACCGGAATGGTCAACCAAGAAGAGATCAACATGAGGCTTGTTAAAAGGCAAACAAGATTGAACGTCTATGATCAGCTCTGCGATGACAGTTGCATGGCGAAAGCTCTACGTCAACTCAACAGAGGATGAACGCTGCAACCCACCCACTCCTTCGATAAATGGCAAACGCAACTTGCAACCATCTGATACACCTCTGCCTTGTAGAAGCTTACGCTATATACATTCCTCGATCTCATGTAATGCTTAAACATACTGACGTTAGTATGAACTAGATTTCGACCAGAGTTCCGATAAATGACAACCGCAGTCCGCTCTTAAGCTCTCTGCCCAAAGCCAGCACATTGACATCAAGTATAAATTTCTACGATACACCAACAATCCTTATTGACAGCAAACTCCCGACAGTCAAGAGTAGCGATCTGGTCCTCGAAGCAGTAAACATTCCTCGCAGTGAGCATATCGAGGCTCTTCTCCCAGCACCATCCGTATTCAGGCGTACATCTGTCTTTGCAACGGCCACATACGTGCTAGCTCTTTTGTGTTACGAAAATTTCAAGATGGTTGTTGAGAGAGATATTGACTGGTTCGCCAATGAATAGTAATTCCTTAGCGAAACAGTCAAAGCAAATTCAGTCATCGCAGACCAGTCACCAACATCAAGCTCCTACATGAATTGTTGTTATTGACTCGCTAGACAGTCACTCTTCGACCAACCGTTGTGTGAAGTCAACGCAGGCCGCCGTCTCTCTACAGCATATATATACTCTGAACACAATAAACTGCTCCGATCAGTATTTGTTTAGGTTGCGAGACTTTCCACCATAGTATTATATCATCAAAGTCAACAGTACCAAAGAATCATAGACAACCTAGAACCGCAGGGGAAAAGTCTCGAGCCCAAGTCTGAATTTTGCGCTTACTTGTCACCCGATCAAATCGGGCCATCCTGTCTCCCTTCGACGCAATGAGCACCTCGATCTCTATTGCTACGGCCTTGACCTACGCAACCTTCTTGTGGACAGTCTTCCTCATCTACGACGTCCGTCGTCGACCAAATCCACCTCCGGGCCTTCGTCAACTTGTCCTGTTCTGCCATAACATCCCAGCACTGTGCCTGCTTGGTACAACCTTTGCGGCTCAGTATTTCAAAGACACATACCTCGTATGGTTCGTGGCGGTTATGGTCTTCCGATACTGGCGCCTCGTAGTGAACATATACTTTTGGTTCCAATACGAGCCCTCTGTAGGGACGGCTGACTTCAAGCTCAACTCTAGCGATTGTACAGTAATCGTTCCTACTGTCGGTCCAGAGGGCAACAAGTGCTACGTCGACATGGTCGCGGCCATCTTGGTTAACCGCCCTGCCCAACTCATCTTCTCTACAAACACGGCTGCTGCGGCTCAAGAAGTGGAATCCACCTTCCCAGCTATTGTGGCTGACGTTGAAGCAGGCATTATAGCTTACCAAATGGAGCATGGCCTCGGCGCTGTCGAGATGGCCACCCCCATAGTGGTGCTCAATGCCAATGTGTCCAATAAGCGCCAGCAAGTCGTCCATGCCTTCTCCCACGTCAAGACCGACATCCTTGTCATGGTCGACGACACAGCTATCTGGCATCCTCGATTCCTCCAAGCCGCTTTGCCTGCTTTTCGGTCAGACAAAGTTGGCATCGTCGGCACTCGTAAATGGGTCAAGCGTCTAAGTCATCCCCGCGACACCGAACACAACTTGTTTTTGGGTCTTTGGCATCAGTACGTCGCTGGATTCTGGAACACTATCGGTGGGACTTACCTCGTTCGACACAACTTCGAGACCTGCGCTACTAACGCTGCCGACGGTGGTGTATTCTGTGTCTCTGGTCGTTCAAGCCTTATCCGCACTAGCATCGTCAAGAACGATAGCTTCACACAGGCCTTCACGAACGAGTACATCCTTCGTCTTGGCGAATTATTCCCTGGCTGGGGCCCAGTCGCAGCTGACGACGATGTTTTCATTACACGCTGGGTGGTCAACCACGGCTACGACGTCAAGATTCAGTCTTCCAAAGAGGCCACTATGACCACCATGCTTGGCACCTACCCGCTCAAATTCCCCGATCAGTGCAGGCGTTGGAGCCGCACAGGGTTTCGTCAACTTCCTATTGCGCTCCTTATTGATCGTACTATGTGGTGGAAGTGGCCTCTGACTGTTTGGACGACGACGATCCCGTGGCTGTATAATGCGGCCCTCATATGGGATACTCTGGCTGTATACACGTACACGCGAACTGATCTGTATGCGCAGTCATCCCATCGTGCAGCCTTGCTTTGCTCGCTCATCATCTTCATTTGGCTCACTAAGCTTGTGAAGACTATTCCTTGGTTCTGGGCATATCCCGCGGACTTCTTCCTCTATTTCGTCATCCCGGCTCTCTCACTGTTTGCTTATTGGCACTCACTGCTGAAGGTCTACACAGCCTTCACGTTCTGGGACCTCGCTTGGTCCGGCCGCAAGCTCGAGTAGCTGATAGTCGCACGCTTGTTCTTTCCGTTGTTGCAGCCGTTGCTCCAATTTCCTTAGCTAAATTGCCATGTCGTAGTTTTTCCTTCAGCTGAAAGGCAGAGAGTAATTACTGTTGTTCCTACCACTCTTTGACGTGTTTCATCGTCATATATTATGATTAGTTTTGGCTGTACGAATGGATCTTTTCCTTTTCAGATGTGTTGCACCATTCCATGTTGATGACCGTGAAACCAGGTTTGTGGGGAAATGATCAAAATTAATGTGAAATCTGCCGATTCCAGATCCGGGGGATGTCATTCCCCAGAATCATCGTTTTAGCCTTATGTGCCCAGCCCACTAAAGGTTCGCTAAAGTCCTGCACCCTGGTACCCTGTTTAAACTCCGGGGACGGAAGCATATCGCGGTGGTTGTAGGATCTTTGGCCAGATTGAAGAGATTCCCTATAAAGATGTTGGGTGCAGAACAAGTTTCCCCTGAACAATCGACAGCTCGACATCTCATACACGATGGTTAACGGTCTCCTCTTACCTCTACTAGGCTTGGTGCCATGTGCCATCGGCACTCCAATGCCACAATCTCCACAGGCCTCCTTTGTCCCAAAGCCTGGTAACTTCCCAGCAAAGGCCGATGGAGATTACGCTGGCGGCATCTTCAGCATCCCGCTATCCGATCTGCCCAAATATGCTGGTGCTGGCGGCAGTGGTTCAGAATCACCCAAAGGCGATGGAGCGAAAACGTCTGGATCAGGACCTTACCCGGCTGTGATGTCCACCGATTCAACCCTGCCTCGTCATACCATATTCGCCCCAAAGACGCCTCCAACTGGCAATGTCAGCCTACCATTCATTGCTTGGGGTAACGGTGGATGCTCGCAGGCTGCAGGTGAATACGAGCGCCTGCTAGTCGAGATCGCTTCCTGGGGATACGTGATTGCGGCGGACGGCACCCCTACGGGCGCCGGTACCAGCGGCCAAAGCAAAGTCCAGGACATGCGCGATTCGCTTGACTGGGCTTTTGCAGGCAAGGCGAAGAAGTATGGAAACATCGATCTGGAGAAGGTGACTACTGCGGGTCACAGCTGTGGTGGTCTGGAGGCTTATTCGAACGCGTACCATGACGAGCGAGTTAAGAGGATCATGCTCTTCAACATCGCCATCTTCCAAGACGACAGGCGATACCTCTTGCAAGAGATCAAGGTCCCAGTCCTCTACCTGATCGGTGGCCCCAAGGACATGGGATATAGCACTGTGAGTCTAATTGTTGCAATATTAGTCGTGATGTTCGCTAATGTGTCCCCACAGTCTGCAAAGGACTATGGACTCCTCAACGCCGGACTTCCGAAGCTCAGGGCAAATCTCGACACTGGCCATGGCGGCACTTGGCACGCTCTCAATGGAGGCAAGCAAGGCAAAGCAGCGGTGGCCTATTTGGAGTGGCAATGGAGGAACAATGCCACGGCGAAAGCGTACATGCTAGGTGGCGGCCTAGAGAAGGACAACTGGACCGAGGTTCAGCACGCCAACTGGACCTAAACTTAGTTTTAAGTGATCTCTGTACTACTATAGTGTAGAGATGGTAGCATCGGATTCAATTTCATTGCTGACTTTGTCATCATGTTGCGCCTACTTCTGCACATGCCTGAAGTGCCAGTGGATCGACGTGGACAGAGGATCGACGTGGTTTCGACGATCAACTAGATTCTGACGAATGTTTTTAGCTGATGGAGGATATGAATGTGGAGGATGGAAAAGGAAGAGAGACACGTGAGAGACAATTCGTGGGCGTCAACAACACGCACTACTGACATTAGTGTGGCGCTAACGATCAGTGTCAATGTTGCTCCCAATCTCACGCTCCAGCCATCAACTCACATGTTCGCGGAAAAGCCCCGGTATTGGTACCACTGACTTTCGCGAAAACATGCCAGGGAACCATGAGCCGAAATCGCTGCTCTCGAAGCCTTCGCATAGCCTTACAAGTCGTGCCGCGTTACCAGACGCCTCCCTATAAGTAGAATTTCCGGCCCGGGCCAATGGCATGCGAGAACGCACAACCGCTGTGACAAGCTTAAGTGACCCAAGGAAGCCTCTCGGCCACTTATTCTCCAATCGTTGCGCATATTCGCAATGTTGGTAGACACAGCGGGAGGAGCGGGTCGTAGCGTGGCTTACAAGCTTCCCAATGCAGACGTCGAGACTCTGCACTTCGTGACGAAGCGCAACATGGCTTCCGCGGCAAAGCATCGCAGGAATGTATCGGTGTGTATATGAGTGACCTGACTACGCGTCTCGAGTTTCAAAGCACAGGCCGAGCACTGCCATCCCATTCTTTATCTACTTTCGCTCATTTCTATCGTCATTGATTGACAAGATGATGTCCTTTCTTTTACTTTCGTTCTTTACTGTTCTTCTTTTGTGCTCTTTTGGCAGTGAAGCCGCACCACTCGTTCCGGAAAAGAGGGGGATACCAAATGATCAATTGAGTTCATTCAAATTGATGCGCCAGTATGCTGCTGCTGCATACTGCGCCAGCAATTATGACTCGACGGTTGGACAAGTACAGTGTGCTGCTGGAAACTGCCCGCAGGTTGAAGCGGCAGATTCCGCGACTGTACTTGAGTTCAATAGGTAGGCCTACTAGAAGCTATTCAACATGACAGGAGATGCTGACGATGGGCAGAAAGGAGACCTCAACTGATGTAACTGGTTACGTCGCAGTCGATCACACGAACAAGTTGATCGTCGTCGCGTTTCGTGGCAGTTCTTCCATCGATGCATGGATTACCAACTTCGATTTCGACACCGTCAACACAGATATATGCTCTGGATGTACCGCCCACCATGGGTTCTGGAACAGCTGGGTAGACGCTCGAGACCGCGTGACACCGGCAGTCAAGCAAGCATCCAGCGCATTTTCAGACTACAAGATCGCTGTGACAGGCCACTCGCTCGGCGCCGCCATCGCTTCTCTCGCGGCTGCACAGTTGCGCAACTCCGGTTTGAACATTGCGCTATACAATTTCGGCTCTCCAAGAATTGGAGGAACCAAGATCAGCAGCTACATTTCGAATCAGCCGGGTGGCAACTTTCGCGTCACGCACTTGAACGATCCTGTACCTAAGCTTCCATTGCTTACGATGGGGTATGTTCACATTTCGCCGGAGTACTATGTCAGCACACCGAACTATAAGGACGTCAATGCTGGAGACATTCAGGTGTACAATGGAGCAATCAACCTGCTGAAAGGCAACCAGGCTTGGTTCACTATTGACATCGAGGCGCACCGATGGTACTTTGGAAGCATGTACACCTGTGATGCCAAGAGTAAGCGGGGAGTGCTTCAGATCAGGGGTGTGGAAGATGAAGTGACCATCTTTGCGACGTTCTAAGATGATGTGGTATTATATTAGTGACATTACAACGCTAAGCTATGCAATGAATCGAAGCTCGTTGCTCAAAGGAAATTGTACCGCTTTGCAATCTGTAATCCCTACTCATCAATCTCAAATATGTCGTCGTCTTTTTCCAGCTCTTGACTCGTATGCTCCCTCCACAAATGATCCATAAGAGCCCCCAACTCTCTGCAGACTGTGTCCGACTCCTTGAACCTTGCGCAAAGAACACATGCAAACCCGTGTCCTTCTCTATGGCACTTGATCACAAACCGATTCTTAACTAAGAACACGCGTCGCTCTGGTCGACCTTCGCTATCGCAGTTGTTTGTAATGATTTCCCAAGCTTTGCCTGGTCGCATAGGTGCATGAGCGTGGCAGAACGGGCACATGTTATTTCCTCCCTCTTTGAAGTTGTCGGTCAAGGGAAGCCGCGGGTGGGTCTGAAGGTCGCGAGCGTATACACAGAAGAGTCTCCTGCCATGTGGTTGCGGGTCAGGTTTCGGATAGGGCTTTGGATATGGTAATATGCTTATCTCCCCATGAGCAGGCTCATGATGAGGCTTTGGATATGGCTGTATGCTTATCTCACCGTGATTATTTTTGGGATTAGGCTTTGGAAAAGGCTGTATGCTCACTTCGCCGTCGTGGTGGTGCTCGGGAGGTGGTTTCGGATATGGCTGTATGCTTATTTCACCGTGATCAGGCCTAGGATGAGGCAAGATACTTATCTCGCCGGGATCGTCAGGCCGAGGTGGACTTCGACTTCTGCTCCTGCATCGCGAGCTACGCCTTCTAGTTACGCTATCGTGGCGAGTTGGATGCCGCAGATGCCCAGGAAATGCGCCTGGGATGTCGTGATAATGGTCTCGCTCAGGCGACTGTGGGGCTGGAAGCATGCGTTGGTACTGCATGTGAAGCGCTTGTATAGATGCTATGCGGGCAGAGCGAGCGGTTTGCAGGAGACGGAGAACATGCGAGTGTGAAGACGATGGACTGAGATAGCTACTGAGCATGTAGTCCTGATGGATGCTCAAAAGCGTGCGCTGCAGCTGAATAATCTGAGTCTGAAGTTGAATTTGCGTGACCACTATTTCGACTGCGTAAGTACAAATCTGCTAGAATGGCATTCTAAAACATACAGTCTCCTCGCGCGTATCCTTCTCCCAGCCTACGATATCCCCGATCGTATTCGGCTAAAACGTGTGAAGAGGAGGTAACAATGAGCTCCTCATCACTGTCGGTGTAATCTTCTTTCCTTGCGGAAGCACTCCACTTGACACGGCGATCGCGACCTCGTTCGTGGTCAGAGCCAGGGCTGGAGTCTCGATGCCTGAGAAATGATCTTCGACGCCGCTTTTCGTCTTCTTCCTTGTCATCTTCACTACTCCGCGAATCAGATCTGGATTTTCGCTTCAGTTTATGATACAGGTCACTAGCAGACCCGAAAGACTCTGTTAGTGTTCGCACAAGCGACACCACGACGACAAGGTCTTGTAGGACGCCTTTCGCCTTCATAAGCTTAGTCAGTATAGGATCATAGATAGCCGACCAGCCTCACTTGCGGAACCAAAGTTACTACTTACCGTTTCTACAGCAGCTTCCGCCTCTTCTTTCATTCTTGTTATTCACGCGTAGCTCTCAAATGAAGTGAGTCTTTGTAATGTAGACTTGTGGTGTGGAAGAGTGTTGGGAGTTTCGATGATACGAAAGCTATGCTGAGCGCTTCTTCACCGGACAGGCGGCTACACTTGCATCTGATCACATTACCTACGGCAACCTGCAGATTGAACCCGCGCACTAAAAGCTGTGCTCAGCTGTAGTTTCTGACTCCCATAGGATGCATCATCCGTGAACCATCCGTGATGTGGGTCTCTTGCATGACTGCGCCACATTGTGCAGGTGATGGTGTCCACTCGGCTACAACTGACGGACTGGGCGTTGAGGCTGACCAACAAAAAGCCACTGAACGTGCAGTAAGACTGCCTTGGCCGGTCACTTGTCGACAGGCCGTTGAATCTGGTACGTCTCCATGTTGTGGGTGTCGAAGTAACACGCTGAGGAAGAACTCGCGACATCGCTGTCTCAGCAGCCCCAGCGTGTACACGTGCCGGTTCGCATGCGCATCGCTGCAAGTACAGATGACATCTGTGGATCAGATACATGTCGAGGATTCAGATATGCGCGTCACGTGAACGCCCTCGTGGGCTGTTCAGACGGACACTGTGGTTGTGGGGCTGTCGCAACGACATCGGAACATAATCTCACGTGAACGCAGGTTGTAACTCAGGACGGGAGCGCATATGTGTGAATATGCTCAACACGGAGACCATTATGGTGACGATAAGGATCTTGATGAGGGAGGGTTCGAGAAGGCTGGCAGCGATGCACTTGTCTTCGCGCAAAGGAGTCGCTGTCTAGCGGCGCCTTCCCGCATTTCCGCACGCTTCCCGTCCACCTCTTTTCGACAACGGTCGCCTTCATCGGCAAATCATCCTGCGCGATCGCAGAACATACTCCACGTCTATGCCTGACTTCAACATACCGCGCGCTCGGGATGCAGCCGCGTCCCAGGCGCTTCGAGTTTCAGGTACGGGAGCTGATTCGCTGAAAATGCTCTATCACATCTGGCGAGCGCCAGCAAGCGCTTGTCCGGCATAGAGTATTCTTAGCATGAAAAATGGGATTGGCTATGACTGCGCCGCAAGTGATGGCAACCAAAAGTGATGCGTTCGCACACGGCGAACTATTCGTGTTCCATTGCTGTCACTTTCTTACGAGAGCATCAGGTTGCAGATTGCAGCACCGACGACGACGATGCATCGGATCGCCACTTCACATTGGAACCCTTTCCGACGACTTGAACTCGGTGGTATAGTGGAAGATTCATATGGGCCAGACCATGCACCACAAGGCTCGAAATCGAAAACATGGGAGACTACCGTTGAACGAGTGCCGAGTTGGCCTGAAGAAGCCAGGCCGTTAAAGAAGCATACATGGATAACATATTTGTATGGATTCGGGGACCTCGTATTGGTCACACTTCCTATCTTCTTCATTCGTAGGTACCGGACGACAAAGATAACAACCCATCTGACAAGATGCAGTTCTAGGCATTGCAGTCGTCACGCTGAATGGCAAGCCTACAGAAAATTCCGAATTTGGCAAGAAAGTCGAATTTGCTATGGATCTCGTAAAGATCACAGGGCTCCAATTTCGCGATATTTCTGACGCACAATAGAGTCCTACCCTGTTTCCTATCGTCTTCGCCGCAATAACTGGTCGCAGTATGAAGATGATAGCTCGCTACCTTGCAGAGAAAGGATCCAAGCTTAGTGTACAGACTTCCCAAGTCCAGGTGTGAGACGTGCTAATTCGACGAAGACGCTCGAGCTCCTCATGGCCAGCCAGTCTGTTTGGGGCACCGTTGAGAGTCAACTCCTGATGCAGAGATTGACAATTGCCGGTGCCAACTTGCTATTTCTTTGGGCACTATCACCCCTCGGCGGCCAAGCTTCACTTCGATTGATGCAAAGAGGTGTCAAGGAGACTTATACCACAGGCAAACTGAGGTATATGACTACTGGGCCCGCTGCCATTGTGTGGGGACTTTCTTCCACATATGTCGGAAGCGGAAAATTCGCTGATGCAGGTGCACTTTACACTGCAGCTTTAATGGCTCCACTGGCTACGAAGCTAGGACCACGGGACTCATGGGGAAATGTCAAAATTCCCACCCTACGGGCTCTGAACTCCACCGATGCCAGTGAATGGGCTGAGGTACCCTCAGTGCTGGATAGCCCCGAATCCTACTCCTCGCTTGTTGGCCTCCCCATCGTCGGACTTCCAGAAGCTGTCAAATCAAATTTCAGCCTACAATACACCTATCTCACCGTCGATTGCGGCTCATTCAGCCAAACTCCCTATCCAGGCAATAACGATTCCATCAACGTTTCGAATACAAACTTTACCAGACTAGAACAGCTGGTTCCCGGTCAAGTTTGGTACAACAAATCCGATGAAAGTCCGTTTGGCAATGGAAATGGGGACTCGACATCGTTCTTCATCGACACTACTCGCAGTTTTCCCTGGGGGAAAAAGGAAGGGAATGACAGTAATATTTACATGGGCCGGCTGAATGGCTTTTTCGGCAACTATAATTTGTCGCAAATACCAGAGTCCGAGTTGACTACGAACCGAGAATTGCTCTATGCATCGTTGTATGCGACGAGTCACGACAGCAGCGAGTTCGGACTGAACATCGCCAAGTGCTCGCTAGCACAGCAACATATGGAGGCCATCGTAAAGTGTCAAGGGGCTGCATGTCTAGTTGACAAGATTCGGAAATCGCAAGAGGACAAACGCCCATCTGCACTCACAGGCCTTGAACACGGGACTATTATGAACGGGTTTGCGAGGCAGTTTCCCCGAGCAGTCACCTTCAGCATTGGCTCGAGCCCGACAGAACATTTTCTTGCAAACACGTCTGCGTTCCCGTTCGTTCAACAAGTCGGACATGTACCGGCAGACTTAGCTTTCGCCAATCTGTCATTGCTGTCTGCGGACGTATTTTCACGAAGGCTCAGCTTGGCTATCAACACTTTCTACCAAGTTAGCATTCAACCTACGGGCTACTTCGGTGGTCTATCGCAGAATTTGTCGATCTACGGTCCCGATACGCTACCAGCAACGGACATTAACAAATATCTGCCAGCTAACTTTTCGGCCACAAATAACACTTTTCTTGACTGGTATAGGACCTTTCAGCTGGGTATGGAGACTATGAAGTCTCCTTTTATTGGTTCCACCACGACAGCATACAACACAGCGACCGCTGGAGTGTTCGTTTGCAATTTTGCCTGGCTGGCTCTCCTGCTTGTTGCCTCTTTGGTAACTCTCGCCACAGGCATCGTGGGCGTGTTTCTGAAACGAAGAACCCTTGGCCCGGAGCTATTCGGCTTTGTCACAAGCATGACTTACGAAAATCCATGGGTCAAGATACCTGATGGAGGTACCATGCTGGATGCGATGGAGAGAGCAAGGTTGCTCAAGGACGTCGAGGTCCACGTTGCCGACGTGTGTGGCGATGCGGACGTCGGCCACATTGCCTTTGCAGCCGGCGTACCTATGCGCAAACTCGAACGTGGGCGACTCTACTCTTGACCGTGGCATTAGTTCCATGGGTACCTGCGTATAGAGCATGGTCGTCTTTCGTGGCGCAGTGCTCGGAAGTGGCGAATTACTCTTGTCAAGTGGGTGGTCTTTCAGCCTAGACATCGATGCCCATGTCGGACCATGAGAAAGCCGGATGCCCAGCCGTGAACCGCATAACAGATAAGGCCTGGATTGCTCAGACGTTCACAACTTTTACAGCGACAACGTTGTCACTCTGAGTGGACCGGTGAACTGGCCTTGAAACGCACATTGGCATTCGGATCACGGGCGGTAAGTGTCCCTACAGAGATATGCTAGGCTCGAGCCGAAGTGGTGATCGTCCTCTGGGCAAGTCGCTGCAGCCAGTATTCGCTCGCAAAACCTCCGTCGGACTACCCTGGCGTGGAGTCAGGGGAAAGCAAGCTTTGCGAGCAACCGCGATGGCTTTGACAGAGTGGATGTTCAACGGCAGCGGCGCCCAAGACGAACAATGCATTACACCAATCGGCCTTCCCAGGCAGGGATGGAGGCCAGAGACATGCGACGCGTCTCGAAACAGGGGTCGGGTTTTTTGCGGGTCGCTAAGCGAATTCAATCCTGACCAATGGCGAACCACTGGCAACATGGAAACGAAACCACTCCCCTACTTTGAACACGATGACAAGGTGCTCCTGGACTATGGTGGGCCAACGTCACCTTCCACTCATGGATGCACATGCGTAATGTTGCTGCATCGGCCCTGACTATCTCCCGTCACTCGTTTGGCTGCGAGCCTCAGCGGCCTGACCGTCCGTTTCACACTTTTGACGCTCGCCAATCCACAACGCCCATGTCCCATGTTCTGTGATCGGTCTCTTCGTCCAGACTGTGGGGTTTGATTAGGGATCGTCGGCTGGCGGCCGGGAGGGAAGCTGGTGGCGGAAGAGTCATTCAGCAGAATGCATTGTATATAAGACTGCTACAATGCCTCCATTGTGTCTGTACAACGACACTCTCTGTGCAGCTACAACGTTCTTTTGCATTTGCATATATATTCTTTCTTCCTAGCTGGGCTAGATTGTTCTCTTCGTCAAACAACACATTCACTCAAGCATCACAGTACCTTCTTCCAGTACCATCCGATCACACATTTCACGATCCGACTACATTCAGTACTGTCCGGTCAAATCATGTCTTTCAAATCCACCATCGCAGCAGCTGCTGCTATCATCGCTTCCGTCAATGGTCATATGATCATGCAGTCTCCTGTACCTTTCAGCGTAGACAAGATCGATAGTGGTCCCATCACTGCCTCCCAGTTCCCTTGCAAGTCCAACCTTGGTTTCACCGTCTCTAAGATGAACACCATGGCTGTTGGCGAGAAGCAAACTCTTAGCTTCAAGGGCTCTGCAGTCCACGGCGGCGGCTCATGCCAGCTTTCCATCACCACCGACACCGAGCCAACTGCAAACTCCGTCTTCAAGGTCATCAAGTCTATGGAGGGTGCTTGCCCTGGTGTCGACGGTCCCTCCACTTTCGACTTCGAGCTTCCAGCTAGCATACCCAATGGGAAGGCTACGTTCGCCTGGACATGGTTCGCAAAGCTCTCTGGCGGCCCAGAGATGTATATGAACTGTGCGCCCGTCGAGGTTACTGGCGGTGCCAGCGACAAATCTGGTTTCGAAGCTCTTCCCGACATGCTCGTTGCCAACATCGCTACGAGCACTTTCAAGTCTCCTACTAGCAAGGTCCTCAAGATCCCCAACCCAGGCAAGAACCTCCAGATCACGGGCAGTGAGGCCGACATCATGGACGGCACTGGTGACTGCGGCACTTCATCTGGTGGTGATTCTGCTCCTGCTCAGCCTTCATCCCCAGCTGGTGGTTCTCCTGCTCAGCCTTCATCCCCCGCTGGCCAGCCCGCCACTCCTCCTAAGTCTTCCCCTGCTGCTCAGCCAACTGCCCCAGCTGGTGGTTCTCCTCCTGTCGCAGCCCCCTCATCCAAGCCCTCTGCTCCTCCATCCAACCCTGGCGGTGTCTTCGCCCCTGGTGCTTCTGGTGCTCCCATCCAGTCCACCAAGACCACTCTCGTCACCGTCACTGGCACTCCTACACCCGCTAAGCCTACTGCCCCAGCTGCCCCTGGCACTGGCAGTCCCGCTGTGCCCTCTTCGCCAGCTGCTCCTCCTGCCTCGCCCCCTACGTCTGGCGGTGGCGCGGCTGGCACTTGCACCACCAACGGCGCTGTCGTCTGCAATGGCGAGAAGCAGTTTGGTCTCTGCAACAACGGCAATGTAGTTTGGCAGGAGGTCGCTGCTGGCACCGCTTGTGTCAACGGCGTCATCTCCAAGCGCTCTCTCAACGGCCGCGTTGCTCGCCCACGCTATGGCAACTCGCGCGTTGCTCGTGCCTAAGCATCGCAACCCTCTTTTTGATCACATCTAGTGATTGTTACGCCCTATTTTCTACTGTCTATCTTTCACCATCTTTTCTTACAAACCAGGGGACGATTTTGTTGGTCTGGGACCAACGGGCTTGGGGAAACACTCGCTTCGCGCGAACATTTTGCATAGCTGGTGCCAGGGAGTGTTGTCACATACAATGAGACCGGGTGAAGTCTGTTTACGACGAAGAACCTTGTGTCTATCATATATCATGTCATAGAATTTCAATGAAACGAAACGTTAACTATGTTCAATCTACAATATCCCTTGTCTTTGATCTGCAGTGAGACCTCCAATGATCATGAACAATCCGATGATGTTGTTCATGAACAATCTGGTGATGTTGTTTCGTCGAAACAGTGATCGTCGGTGTCGAGCCCCTGCGATAGTGAAACAACGAAACAAATCTTCCTTGCAATAAGCTACTGATTATCACTGCAACCCAAGATCAATTACCACCCACATTATCACCTTCCATCTCTCCAACCTTTCCAAACCCCCTACGTACGCGTAAGTCCCAACACATCCTCTCACATGCAACTGTCCTGATCGTAATCTCCCTACTCGCACCCTTGATACCACACGCAAGACCCCTGCTCTTAGATGAAACAACTCCGCAAAGTCAAATCCTCGATCTGTTAAAAGTTCCGACCGGCTCTACCCTGTGATGGCGTACGGAAATAGGCGGTTGCTTCGCCACACGCCAGTGGCGAGTGGGATTCATGCGATGGGGGAGAGGGATCCTAGGAGAGCTGAGGGTGGGGCTGTGGCGATGCAGGTCCTGGATCGGATCTTCCGAGAGGAGTGGGGACGGAGGACGAGATGATTTTGGAGGGAGGTTTTATGCATTCTGGGATAGTTGGGGTTGATGGTCTTGGAGGGTTGGAATGCTTGGTGTGTGGGCCTGAGGTGAGGCATTTCGGTTCGATCAACTCCTACCTCTGGGGATACCACCATAATTAAAAAGAGTTGAGAACTGCAATATCATTCCATGCATGGATGGAGTATGTTTTCACGTTGGATCTTCGTTTTGTTTCTCGATTCAAGGGAATGACAGAAGTTGTCTTGAACAATCATGAATGTATGAAGCCGATTAAACTTGATCCAGTAATAAAGCAGACTTGCAGATTGTTCCTTAGTGTATTAACCGATGAAGTCCGAGCAAGCATCGTGTTGGTGAAGAAGGGTTGCGTCTACTGCAGCGAGTTTAGCTTTGTCGATTATTGATCACGGGTCATTTTGCATCAGTTCCATATCACGCTTCCACCTTGACATTCAAAAGTATAATCATCTCACAGATCCTATACAGCCGACCCTTAGACAATATCATTGTCATAGAAGGGATGAGGGAGTGGGAAGGCAGAGTAGAAAGACACCTTGCCGCATCTGGCATAGTTCAGCGCGTTGACTTTCTGGCCTCGCGTGCGTCACTTTGGACATGTCGGACAACCCAACGCGACCACCAGCATATCATTATGACACGATAGCAATCGCACGAACCCTCTCATAATGAGTGAGCCGCGGCGATCTACGAGGGCGCGTGCCCGTGAGGAAGCTGCGCCGGCACCGGAGACGCCAAAAGAGACACCCGCCAAAAGTTCCAAATCCTCCGCAGCCAAGCGCAAACGATCGAGCATCGCCGTCAAGGACCCAACGCCTGCTGCTATCGATAGCCCGCAAGGCCCAAAGCTGACGCTGCCACTGCGCGTTGTAGAAGGACAGCCACTACC
>QVXC01000313.1:0-39619 GCA_003501895.1 Phaeosphaeria sp. A1 3.1a
TAGCTGTTCTGCGCGAGCCTCCCATTGCCCTACTGACACGCAGCCAGAAGTGCTCACTATCCCGCCTCCCACCCCCCAGAGGCCCCCGTTGCGGCCACATCACCGCCAAGCTGTCACCCATACTCCTCAACCGCACCTCGCGCCTCAGTTTCGCCGGCGACCCGCGGCCCCGCCCAAGCCGCACCGCCGCTGGAACCAACATGTCGCTCGATGCAAAGGAGGCCCGGCGGCGACGTAGCAGTAGTCTTGTCTACAAAGAGCCCCCGGAGTCGCTCGAGCAGCTCAGCGACCAGGCCGCCCTGCCCAATCTCAACGCCGACTGGGTGAATGCGAAGGGTAGTACACTCACTCGGGGCAACAGCACTCAAAACTGACATACATCAGGAGCATGGGCAATCCACGTGGTCCTCATCTTCCTCGGCAAGATCCTCTTCGACATCATGCCCGGCGTCTCCCAGGAAACCTCGTGGACCATGGTCAATCTCTCGTACATGGCCGGCTCCTACCTCATGTTCCACTACGTCCGCGGCGTGCCCTTTGACTTCAACGCCGGCGCCTTTGACAACCTGAACATGTGGGAGCAGATTGACGGCGGGGACCAGTACACCCCCGCGAAGAAGTTCCTGCTCACCGTGCCCATTGTGCTGTTCCTCGTCAGCACCCACTACACGCATTATGACTCGACATATTTCATCATCAACTGCCTGGCGACATTAGCTGTCGTCGTCCCAAAGCTGCCTTCAGTAAGCCTCTTCCACCACACCACATGCACCTGCTGACACCCCCAGCTACACCGGCTGCGATTCGCCTTCTTCAGCCCGCCGCCAGACGACGCCTAGTAGACGAGCTATTTCATATCTGCATTTCCTGGATTGGGTGTAATAACGCTTGTATTTCTAGTGAACCCTGCCGCGTCCGGGGTCAACAAATTGATGCATTGCTGAGCGGGAAGGCGTTGGGAGCTATCCATATACTGAGACACGCACGTTTCTTTGCTATACCAAACGCGTAGATTATCTTTCTCGCAGAAATGTCCTCACTCTAGATCTTTGCACTTGCTGTAGCCAGCTGTGCCATGAAGCGTAATAATTGAAAATCACCTGCCTGTTCCTTTCAGGACTCGCGCCAATGAACTGGTGGGCTCCAATCAGGACGAGCGATCCATGCATGTCCGCTTTGGGTCGGCCCACGTGACGCGACTGCCCGTTTTGTCAATGACGTCTCAGCGCGCGAGAATCATCGTCGTATATTGCCTAGCTCGCATGCACTGCAGGCTCCTCGCCCTCATGATCATGTTGTTCTGTTGTTCTCGACAAATGTTTCTCGCCATGTTTGTTCAATAGCAGTTTTCATATTGCTTCTTATCGCTCTCTATCCTGTCGACATAGACCGAGCATCGCGTTGCTTTGTAGCGCTCACATTCTAGCATCAAACTGCCTTAAAGAGCGCCATCGCGTCTCTGAATAACCGTTACCATGGCCTGGAAACAGCTGGAGCTCACGGCGCCGCACATCACGTACTTGACACTGACGTCATTTCTGATCATCTACGCGCTTTTCTCGTTGATGATCAGGAACCGCCTGCATCTCTCGGAACCACCACTTGCGACTGTGTTCGGCATCATCACGGGCCCTAGAGGCCTGGGTCTACTGAGACCATATGAATGGGGTGAGCATGAAAAACCATGTCCATCAAATAGTCAGACACTGACTTCACATCAAGGCCTCAACGACGAGATCATCCAGGAAGTAACGCGCCTCATCGTTGGCATCCAGTGCTTCGCTGTTGGTCTGGAACTTCCTGATGGCTACTTTGCGAAGAAGTGGCGCGCCTTGCTGGTTCTGCTTGGCCCGGTTATGACGGCAGGATGGCTGATCTGCGCCGGCTTCATCGTCGCCATCTTCAAAACAGATGTACCAACCGCTCTCACCATCTCAGCATGCCTGACTCCCACGGACCCTGTTCTCGCTGCTTCAGTGCTGTCGAACAGCCAATTCAGCACCCGCGTTCCAAAGCGCATTCGAGACTTGCTGAGTGCGGAGAGCGGCTGCAACGATGGAGTCTCGTTCCCTTTCCTGTACATAGGACTGAACCTCATCAACAAAAGCACCGCTAGCGGTGTATTCAAAGAGTGGTTCCTCATCACCGTCCTGTATCAATGCGCCCTTGGCATAGCGATCGGTGTCGTGCTCGGCTTCGTCTTCAACTGGCTCTTCATCTTCTCCCATGGACGTGAGTGGATCGGAAGGGCCTCTTACCTCGCCTTCTATCTCCTTCTCGCCGTCTTTTCAATCGGGCTGGCATCTCTCCTCGGCGTCGATGACTTCCTCGTCGCCTTTAGTGCCGGTTGTGGCTTTTCGCATGGTGGCAACTTTCCCACGGAGGACAGTCGCTTGCCTGTCGTTATCGATCTGATGATCAACTCGGCCTTCTTCATCTTCTTCGGTGCCATGATACCATGGGCCAGCTTCAACGAACTAGATCTCATCACGCCAGGGCGCTTGGTAGGGTTACTGATCCTGGTCCTCGCTTTCCGCCGCCTCCCCATCGTCCTCGCGCTCTACAAAGCCAGACTATTACCTGCAGTGAGGACCGCCACCGAAGCCATGTTCGTCGGCCACTTTGGCCCAATGGGCGTCGGCGCCCTCTTCCTCGCCATCGAATCCCGCGCACAACTCGAGACGCAAACTTCTTTGCCACTTCCTCATCCTCCTCAGCACATGGACCCCAAAAAGCAGCGAACCGTCACCATGATCTGGCCCATTGTATGCTTCATTGTCCTGGGAAGTACCCTGTTCCACGGCCTCAGTACGTTGGCGATCAGCATCACGGGCCACTTTTCAAGACACGAGGGCGAGAGAGCGCCGTTGATTGGGGCGGAAAGAGATGGACTGCAGGGTATGATCTTCGACGAGGGCGAGGACGCTGCGAATAGCGACAATGATGGGCGGGATGAGGAGGATGGTCGGAGTTGGTGGTAGTCTTTGATGCGGGCTTTTGTCTTTGGAGGATACTCTGTACGATGCTATGATGACTCTACCGAAGACTGTGGGCTTGAGTCGATTTCAAACTCGCTTCTGATCTTCGTGAGAGGGTTGAAGGAAAAGTAGAGTAAACATTCATCAAGTCTATACCCAATCTCCCATCGATCTACACAGTTTCATGTCGCAGCTTGATCATCAAAACGACTCTCTTATGCCAAACCTAGTCCAGCTCGCCTCGCGTGTCAGTCCTCGCCTCATATTCCCTCACGCTTTCCTCAAAGTCAAAGTCGGCCCCAAGCCATCCAGCTCTGAGCTCTTCTGATGATAAGCTACATACATGTCTGGTAATGGTGATCCGACGATATCTACGATTGCGGTGGCGAGGAAGTTTATGTAGTGATGTTCGTTCGTGAGATTGGGGATTTCTGGGCGGCGGATGCGGTGGTGGTGGGCACTTGAGATTGTTTGGAGTTTAGGGTTTGGAAGAGAGGATGTGGATGTGAATGGAGGATGGAGGTTGGAGTTGGGAGGTTGGAGGTTGGATGTTGGAGTTTGGAGATATGGAGATTGAAAGAGGGGATTTGTGATTGGGGATGTTGATGATGGGGGTGTGTGATATGGACATAGCGTTGGTAGGATGGAGTGGTGAAGGCTAAGTTAATTTTCTAGGGAGGGAATTGGGGGGAAGAGGGGAACAAAGCTTTACGGCACCACTTTCATGTTGGAAGTGCTGAGCTTGGTCCTTGGACTAAGAAGGGTTCTGTTCGCTGACGACGCGCATGCCCAAGTTGCGCGGCGTCGTCGTCTTACAATATGGGTATGATACATGTACAACATCCTCACTGTTTAGTTCTGTTAAGGCTATCTTTCTAGATTTGGAGAGGGGTGGGGGGAGCGGGGAATAAGACTGCACTGCTTTCACATTGTAAGTGAGCGCTGAGCTTGGGACTTGGACTGAGGAGGGTTCTACACAGTAATCGTTGGCGTGCGTGCCTAAGTTGCGCGGCGTCGTGGTCTTGTGATATCGGTATGATACATATACATCATCCTCACTGTTTTGTCCTGCCACGGCTGTGTTTCTAAATTGAGGGAAATAAGTCTTTACTGCTTTTATGCTGTGAGTGAGTACTTCGCTTGGTCATTGGGCATACACGTTGTTGAGAAGAGATGGGTGCATGCCCAAGTTGCGCAGCGTCGTGGTATTGCGATATCGGTGTAATACATGTCCATCATCCTCGCCGCTTAGTTCTGTTAAGGCTACATTTCTAGATTCGGAGAGTTAGGGAGGGGAGATAAGACTTCACTGGATTCACGTTGTAAGTCAGGTGCTGAGCCCGGTCGTTGGACTGAGGAGGGTTCGGTTCAACGATGGGCATGCCCAGGTTGCGCGGCGTCGTGGTCTGACTACCGTGCGTCTTATCATGCCGTTGGGGATAGCTTGGAGTGAGCTACGAGAGCGCATGAGGGACTGGGACCTGGCGACTGGAGAGGAAGAATTCTTTCCAGGTTAGGGGGAAAATAAGTCGTTACCGCTTTCATGTTGGAAGTGCTTCGCTTGTGACTTGGGCCGAGAACGATTCTGTTCAACGACGTGCATGACCAAGGTGCACGGCATCATGGTCTGACTACCGTGCGTGTTGTCAGGGCGTTAGGATACCTTGTAGTGAGATGCGAGAGCGTGTAGAAGACTAGGGTTTAGGGACTAGAAAGGAAGAATGCGCGCTGGAAGTACCGGTATGTGCGGGGTAAGACTTGTTGGTATATCCACAATTAGACTCAACAACGTAGGCGGACATTCTCCTCTACTTCCAGCATACGACGTCATTTCGAGTTGTGATCAGCGAAAGGGAAATTGCAGTACCTCGACCATTCGGGGTCCGAAGTCTCTCCGAGCATGCACTCATGTGGCGCAGTCGCCACATTGTTGGATCGAGCCAATCGATTGCCCTCGCCGCATCGAATCAGCCCAGACAACGAATTGCTTCCTGCAAAGGTGGTTGAGTCGCAGAAGTTGGTGGCAAATTGTTCAGTTCAAGAAGATTGAGTCTACCGACCATCGACAGCGGTGCTGTGTTCTGGATCTTCAAAGCATCAACGAACTTTCTAGGATCGGTGCGAATTCTCTTTTTCTCTCATCTTTCACCGCGATGGACACCACTTTAACGTGGCTGCGAGGCCGACGAGATGATGCTAAAACCCTTCTTGTGCGTAATGACGAACAGCGGCGCTTGCGCTACTGTCAATATCTCTCAGAGCAAGCCACGATATCGGCCCACCCACGTTTGCGAAGATTGTCCGACTTCCAGACTGGGGAGACGACCCACCCCAGAGTTCCTGGCTGGTCGATTCTGGAGCTCCCAGCAGAGCTTCGTAGCCTCATCTGGGAACACGCTTTCGCTGGCAAGCTCATCGCTTTGTACCGTGACGACAAGCATATCGCACATACCTTGATCGACGATAGTAATTCGTACAATGTCACAGTAGACAAGGCTGTCACCCTGAGCACGATTCAGGACACGTTGGATGCGTTGCCGAATGAGCGGCGCAATCCGAAGCAATTTACCCACTCTACGAAGTTAGGGGTGATGGGGTCGCTGCGATCGTGTCGGACTATGTAGGTTCCTTTTGCTAGTTTCAGGCTGAGAAGAACAATACTGATACTTGATGGTGTAGCTACGCGGAAATTATTCAGCTCCTGTATTCCTCCAACACCTTCATCTTCCTCCAAAACAACGGACTCCGGGACTTCCAAGCTGCAATTCTACCCGAGCGATTCCGCCTCATCCGCTCTGTCCATGTCCACTGGCAATTCCGTGAGGTCCAGCCCGTCGCTGGGAAATGGCCATGGACAGAGGACATCTTTTCCTACGATCTGCGTTTCCTGCACGAGGAGTTCATGCCCCTGCTCAAGTGTGTGTCCATATTTGTACAAGGCCCGCTGCATCTGGGACAAACGTATAAGCGCATTCTCGATATCCTCACATGCCGCGTGGTGTGTCCCAACCGCCGATTGGAGCATTTTGTTATACGGCTTCCGAATGCCATGGCACCAGGACCCTGGACATTCTCTGTTCAGAAGCTGGAAAACCTGATAAAGGATCGAGATCTCGAGTTTTCCGTAGTCAAGCCACCAGACACCGCTGCGGAAGCTGGGGACGCTGATGTCGGCGCAGATGTGGGTTGGAGGTGTGGGACAATGTTTCTTCCAGCGGAGAATCAATCATCGGGTCGAGGCACGAGTATGAGACGCTATATTTTGTGGACTCAGATGCCGCGCGGACTCACCTGGCCATGCAGGTTCTGAACGTGGGATATTTAGAAGTCGGAGCTAGATTAGATTACGAATGTACGATACTTGATACCTGATAATTACACTTGCAAACATTGAAAAAGTCCATCTCGAGCTGCGACCCCTTGTAACTCTGCAGACAATAAGCCATTCCCTACCACCCTTTCAAAGTCCTAAGTGCGAATTGAACGCTCGCACATCCCATCGACTAGCATTGTAGCTAATAGCTTCGATTTTGCCAACTCGCAAACCAAGGGAAATGATCAACAGCTTCCCCATAATCCACACAACGTGTATCAGAATCTGTTGGTTCTGACTGTACCCAACTGACCCCTGCGAAGAGGCGTGGTAACGAACGTGCTACTGATGTATGAATTGGGTAGAACCTGCGCAGCGTGGCTTAACAGTCTGACATTGCTGGGCAATATTCAAGTACCAGGTACCGTCTGAATGCAGAGAGTCGTGGATGACATTAGAGGCGGCACAGTGAGTTTGGTTGACTACGAGGGGCGTGTGGTAGCGAACGTGTCACCGAGGTGTGATTTAGGTAGAATCCGCGCAGCACGGTTCAAAAATCTGACATTGCCACGCAATATTCAGAGGCTGGGTACCGTCTGAATGTAGAGAGTCGTGAACGGCATTGAAGTCGGCACAGCAAACTCGGTCTCTTCGGTCGAATCCTCTCAGCACGGCTCAAAACTCTGACGTCGCCACGCAACATCCAGACACCAAGTACCTTCAGCGGCACAGCAAATTCGGTCTCCGTCTGTTTCGTGGATCTGAGAGGGTCCACAATGCTGCCACCCGTTTCTTGGTATGACATAACCTGGGACATGGTGGAAGCGTTGGTGGAGAAATACGTCTATAAAGAATGGAGGTACGAAGTCACAGAGATGATCAACATTCGCACCATTCGTCCGTCCCCGGCACGATCTGTTCGCGCCAAAGCCAAACATCATGGCGAAATTAACCAATTCCCTTTTCGTGCTGTCAGTCGTCCCAAAGTTGGCATGGGCGGGACTTTATTACGATCAGAACTCTTGTTCAGGTAAATAGGTCTATCAGCGTTGACCAGCCGTGCTAAGTCTTCCAGGATATACAAATTTGCTGAATACAGCCCTTGCTTCATCGCTCAGCATGATTGACGAGGCCATAACCATGATAGGCAGCCCACCCGGCAATGGGGCGCCAGCTGGGTCCCAGTGGTCTTTTCCTGACTCAGAAGCCAGAGATCTGACAGCGAGAATCTTCGGGGCTGGAACTCACGAGGTTCAAGATATCGCCCAGAGATTCACGCTTATCAAAAGTATGCCCACGCAATCAAACTACGAGTAAACAACGAGCTAATTACGAAAGACAATTTACAGTATCTAAAGACTAATTTTCGAGTTCCGGGCACTCTCATAGCCGATAACGTTGAGGCTTTGACAGACAGGGATATCGTAAGTATAATCCCTGGTGCCGTTGATATCAGGCTTTCAAATGGAAAGTTGAGCTGATTCGTTTTATAGTTAATCTACTGTGATACCAGAGACCTGGAGCAAGCCGGAGGCACGTGGGGTCGAAAAGACAGGGCCGACGAAGGCAGAGTGCCCGACAAAGACATGCAAGAGTGTAGTAAACCCGGCGGTAGTCTACAGGGCTGGAGTCCTCCGAATACAGGAATGCGACAAATAATTCAGCTATGTCATCTGGACAAGGTGCGTAATATCTGGCCGCGATACCAACCGCCCTCCCTGTTGACACAGCTGACCAGCCTCATAGAAAAACGTGGCTGAATACAAAGTCATGACAGATCGCGACAATTTATGGCTCAAGTACGACAAGTCTCTCGAGGAAATCTGCCAACAAGCACGCCAGTTGGGACGAACTCATGTAAACTTTTACGACTTCCTCGATAGCGACATTCTTCACGAAGTAAGTCCAATAATTACCCATTTGATATTGATGTCTATGGGTCGAATGCTGACTACATTTAGATGACACATTGTGTCGTTACTCAGGAGGCTCCCAATAATTGGTTTAATACCTTGCGAGCTGGTGATAATGGCCCTGATGGGGGTTACCAATGGAAAAACATCCGTTCCAACCGAGCTAAACGGGACGGTGTCTTCAATGCTGGTAGGTGGACGCCTTGAGCCTGTCAGAAGAATATGCTGATTATCTCTAGATTCAATATCATACTTTGCCAAGGGTAAGATACAGTCCGCAATTGGCTCTGCGAATAATTGAATTGACTAGTTTTCAGGTGCATGGATGCTGACACAGAAGCAAACCCGTATCCGCAACAACGGCTGTATGAAGTACCTGGAAAACTACCAGCCTGCGAATCAGGTCGTGTATGTCGACTCGGCAAATTGGAACGAGCCAGCGAAGAAAAAGAGGGCACTGCACAAGCACTCTTTCAATATCCTGGATAAACGCCAGTTCACCACTAGTCTCGCACCGACGGGTTTTGCGCCCGGGACCACCCCAGCGATCGCCAACACCACGTATCTGTGGCCTTCTTTGACATTAGCTGGATCATCATCTTCTCCAGGAGCTACTGTCGGTACGTCCTTAGGATACAACTCGACAACGATCTCCAAAATCGACGCGACCCCAGAGACTCTAACCCTATCGACACCTTTACCAATCACATCGTCCACGAACGTACAACCCGTGGTACCAATCTCAAGCACCAGTGCCATGTCACTTTCGCCAGCTTTTTCCGCGCCAAGCAACACATCTCTTTCTGCTACTCCGCCTGCCGATACAACTGGCATGTCACCGGTCTCAACCTCGTCGCAAAATGGCGCGACCCCTAGTTCAAGCGTAGGATCAACTGCGGCTGTCAGTATTCCCGTGCTAGCCACATCTTTCTTCCAGCAGGCGCCCACTGTGACGCCGATCTTGTTACCACTGCTTTGTCCATCGTACCCGAATTGTGCAAAGCCAACACCGACCTGGCTGGAGAGTATCTTCTCTGCACCCGATCTTTACATTCCCAAAATCACTGATCTGGGAGCGGTGCCTACCATGAAAGTTAAACAAAGGACCGAGGATGACGATAGTTTAGCTGTCGTCTTCGCTAAGATCGAGCTCCCTACGGATAAGTGCAATCCTTTGCCTAAGCCCAAACCCGGTGGCTTTCTTGGTGTGGTGGCGAACGTGGCAAACAAAGTGGTCGACACGGTCATGGATGCTGCTTGTAACATGGAGTTCCCAGTCCTGGACTCCGAGCTCCCGGAGTGGATGGATTTTACAAAGTTCCCAGCTCTTAGCAGCTTCCCACCTCCCTCTGGCAGGAAACCACCTGGCCCAGCGGACCCAGCAGATCCTGCGGATCCTGATAAGCCGGATGACCCAGAGAAGCCAACACCATCCCCAAGTCAACCTTCTTCAGGCTCGGTATCGTCGGCGACTAGCTCCTCCAGCTCATCAAGCTGTTCTGCCAGAACATACACGGATTGTCAAGGAACAAACGTCATCTCAGGCACGGCGACCTTGACTTTCGCCACATCGTGCTCTACAAAGACTGCTTGCTCGGGCACTGGGATCACATCAATAGCCTCCAGTACGGTGGCGCCATCGCCAGGGCCATCCATCATTGTCCACCCCGAAGATACAGACGCGTTTCTAAAGGAGCAGAAATGCTTCTTGGACTTCATCTCTGGTGTCAACGGGGATGACATCGATGGAAGCGCGCTGGCAGCTTGTTTCGGTGGAGTTGCTGGGGACTATCCAGAAGGTGAAGACGACGCGACAACAGGTGTTGATCCCTCTTCAAACCCGCAAACGACAGGAGCGGGAGCGACCACGATTGTATCCAGTGGTGCCAGTTTCTATGCTTCTTCGACGCCATTGACAAACACAACTGCTGCCGCTAGCTCCAGCCCGGCGCCATCAATCTCTCCAACACCCGCTACGCCTGACTCATCCTCCTCTGTCCCTCCCACATCAAGCCCCATCGAGTCATCATCTGCTCCCATTGAATCATCATCTCCTCCCCCTTCTCCAACAAGCTCTTCATCCCCGCCTCCTCCGCCGCCTTCGTCATCTCCGCCGCCACCTCCATCTCCATCGCCAACCCCGGAACCAGAACCGCAACCGGAGCCAAAACCAGAGCCAAAGCCGGAGCCGAAACCTACTCCGACGCCAAAACCGACGCCGAAAAGATGCACAGAGTATATGTTGGCTAGGGGCCGTTGTATATAGTGAGATGGATCTTGATTTGGTAGGCGTGCGTAGAGACTTAGTGCGGGATTGAAGCTTCTATTTAGATCGCCAGTAGACGCTGGTGTTGAGCATTAAGCCAAATACTACCAAAAAGTGGGCTCGGTCCCTTCCTTTATTCGCACCTATCTTCCTCTCGCACATGTATAATATTATCAATCAATTTAGCAACTTGAAAAAGCCCGCCGTACAACTGCGGTGGGCAGATGCGCGATCTGCATAAACGTCTCTCGCAAAAAGAATTTCGCAGGTTGTCGAGATGCTCGAGCATGCTGACCTGCTTCGCTGGGCGGCGAAAGTAGCTGTCGAAAACCAGAAATAGACAGACGCGATGTTGACGCAGATGCCATCCATTAATAGCTTCATCAGAGAGGCTCATCAGATCGGGAGGACGTTTGGAGGTGGATTATCATCTCCTCCTCTGGTGAGGACCCCTAATTACACACCATCTACATTTCTGAGCCGGTCTCACACTTCAACCAAACACCTTCTTCTCGTTCCTAGCGCCAGCATCAATCGATTCTGATCTCATCAATGACCCTCTCCATTTCGACAACCACTGCTTCGTAGAGTTGAGCAAACTTAACGCGCAGCGCGAGGGTAGAGACGCAAGGCGGGCAGCGAGTCAGGCTGGCGTTACGACTTCTGCGTAAGTCCTTCACCGCTTTTCCTTTGAAAAATGGCCACAATACCAATGAAGTCCAGTAGGTGTGGTTATAACAACTATGTGTGCATGTAATCAACGCTTTGCGGTTGTAAGAGGGCTGAACATTCATTTCGCGAGATTCCTGCTGAGGTATGCGATCAATTAGAGTAAAAGTGAGGAAAGAGAGAGAGACACCGATGGCTTTTGAGGGTTTATAGATACCGAATCCGGGGTCGAGGATTTTTGTGAGAAGATGGGAGAAGAAAGGAAGTTTTGACGGTGTGGTAAGAGTTTAGATGTTGGCAATCTAACATTCGGTCTCACGGTGCATAGCGCCTGGGGAGCGATGCAATTTTGACGAGTTTGACTTTTCCAAGACGATCGAGCTGTCGTGTGGTACGCGTACATCTAAGACGTAATCTATACGCGTTCAGTAAGAAGTCTGATCATGCCTTACCATCGAAAGGGTAATTTGACGCTTTTAGACTAGCTATGCGGTTTACAAAATAGGAAAGACGTTTCGACGCTATACTGAACCTGTTAGAGTTGTCAGCGCTAGACTATGAATGGCAGGGCAATCGACGCTAGCTGCTTTGCGCGAGGCAACAACAGTAATTTCCAACCCTCTTGTGGGCGGCGCAGCACAATCAGTAGCGAGGTAGATTCAGTCGTACGGCCGTAGAGCCCCTAAGAAGGAAATTGCCGTGTCAAAAGCCTCCACAGTGCTAGCATCAAGCATCAGACGATATAGCTTCGTGGCGTAGCTCATGCTAAGTATGGCACGGTACGGTACGCCTATAAGTATTAATTCGTCTCCTGAGAATCAATTACCTACTCACACCTTATCTAAATTTCTCTTGCGATCACTAGTACCAATAGTTATCGAGTCTATCCAACATGAAGTCGTTTATTTCATTATTCACGGCCATCTTGAGCAGTGGCTTTTCGGTAAGTCTCTCTTTCAGAAAAACAATCAATGACTATGGGAAAGTCGGCTAACTCATACAAAGATCCCAGCCATAGCTGGTCCGCTCAACGCTCGTGGTGTCACTGGCCACCTAGCTCGGGACATGTCCGAGAACACGACTACCACCAATGCCTCCCTAGTCTCTCTTGTAGCGGATGACAGCTTCAACTTCAATGTCTTGGCCGTATTAGGTAACGCCCCATACGAAGGAGCGGACATTGGTGAGGTGCTTGATGCCGCCAACAATATCAAAGAGGGGGACTTCGAGAGTTTTTACACGGCATTCAACGATCTTGCCAATCGGGTACACAACATGGCAATCGCTGTCGATGAGAAGAAACATCCATTGTCCGCAAGAAGCTTGTTATTCAGGTCTTCGGCGTACTACCGCGCGGCAGACGCATACCTTCACGGCAACTGGAATGACTCCCGCATTCTCGAATTATGGGCAAAGCAAGCCGATGACTACAACAAGGCGATTGCCCTGTTGCCCCAACCAGGCGAGCGGATCGAGATCCGTGCTGATAACTTCACAGTCCCGGCAATCTTCTTCAGGACGTGCAAGCCTGGGCGGCAGCCAACGTTGATCCTTGGCCAAGGCTACGATGGGGCGATGGAGGATCTGTATCACGTTATGGGTAAAGCTGCCCTGGATCGAGGTATGAACGTCATTGTGTACGAAGGCCCAGGTCAGCCTACAGTCCGTCGAAATCAAGACCTTGGTTTCATTCCAGAGTGGGAAAGGGTAATCACACCCATCGTGTCTCATCTTCTCACGCGGGACGACGTTGAAGCCAGCAAGATTGCATTGATGGGATACTCCTTTGGTGGCTACCTCGCCCCTCGTGCCGCCGCATACGAACACCGCCTTGCCGCCGTCATCGCCATCGATGGTATATACAGTTTCGGCGAATCTATTCTCAGCCAGTTTGGAGAAGAAGTCGCACAACTTATCCGTGGTGGCGAAAAAGAGGCCGTTGATCAACTCGGGAGGGATATACAGGCCAACTCAAATGCCCCAACGACCGTGCGCTGGGGGCTCAATCAAGGCCTGTGGACATTCAAGACGCAATCTGCCTATGACTATGCGATTATGACGCAAGAATATACGCTAGATGGCATTGTTAGTCAGATCAAGGCACCGGTGTTCATTGGAGAGGCAGAGAGTGATATGTTCTTTGCTGGACAAGCTACGAAGCTTGCACAGGAGCTGGGCGACCTTGGCACGTACCATTTGTTCGAAAACATTGCGGGTGCTGGCGAGCATTGCCAGGTTGGTGCGTCAACATACATGAACCAGGTATCACTGGACTGGCTTGAAGATCTCTTTGCCTAGGTTAGGGACGAGATGTGCTTTGAGCAACTCATTGTCCACAGTCTTGCTCCAATGTCAGCTTCGCCTGGACGGTAGGGAGAGGCTTCTGTGAATCGTAGTCAGCTCTTGTAATTGTTCGTTGTATTATAGTGATCGGACCGTACCTCCACTGTGTTGTACGCTTGGCTGCGTGCTTAGTTAGATATGAATATACTCCCGCTTAGATGCATCATCGAGAGACTCAAGACAAATGTAACACATGCTCCCTACACGCTCTGAAAGGTCAGTCATTGTCTAAAGCACTCGAATCTTGCCACTGCCGGGTGCTACTCGCCATTGGTGGTCCGCGCCTCCTTGTCCAAGCATAATTGCTGCCTCCATTGCGCGCCTCAAATTAAATTTTGCAGCTATCGCCGCAAGACGACTTGAGATGTAAAGCTTCGCGGACGATGGGCAGACATCGAGACTGGCAATTCTCGCCAGAGGCCAGATAAGATATCGAGCCTCTGTGCTGTTCTGAGAGTCGAGTATAGCGAGAGTATAAGGCACACTCGCCAGAAAGTCTCCGACCAAGCAGGCGCTATCGAGAAGCATTCTCTGCAGTATCGTATCTCTTCCTGCGGCCGAAGTGTGGTTGAGATCGGGAGCTGGACGGGGTTTGCTCGAGCGATTTGTGGCAGCAAATAACCATTGTCTCAGAATCAGACGCATCAATCGAGCCGTGTTGTACATTCGAGCGGACTGCTGATACTGATAAAGGTGCATCACACCCTCAAATGTAAGGTTCGGATGGTTTGGATGGTTCTGTCGACGCTCGTCGCCGCTCTCAGCGATGCCGACAACCTCATATGGCTCGGAATCGTATAGCTCTTCCAGGAACTTACACGCCTCCTCTTCCAAGGGTAAAACGTTCTCAAGGACCTCGAGAACGTTCATGGTCCGCACTTTTGGGACTAGTACACCCATTCCCGAGAGCATAGACAATATGTGAGTGCTAGCGAAGTCCATTTCTCCAGGATAAAATATGGCATGTCTGACAAGATGGTGAAGCTCCGCGGGCACTGACTTGCCTTCGATCATGGAATGAATCAAGATGTTCACAGCAGCGTGGTGGAACAAGAGTCGCCCAAACGTTGTTCCAAGCTGTGCCTTCCCTCTCATTACCAGTAACCTGCAGGATCCTTCGATGTGGGCAGCCCAATCTCGAGGATTTCCGTCCTGGTGAAGATTGAGAGCTTCAAACGCCGACAACATGAGCACATGGAGTAGGGTATTATCGAGCAGCCTTGATTCAGGGTCTGCCAAGGCTCGATTGACACTTTTGAGCGAGTTTGCATAGTAGCCGCGAGCCGAATGGGAAAGGTCGCTGCTGTTGTATTGCAGAGCCATTGAACCCAACGCCGATGCACACAAAGCTTGCATGCTGATATCATCTTCACAGAGCATGCTCGCATATCCTGGTAGATAGGAGAACATCCCAGACCGGCAGAAGGTTTGGAAAAAGTAACCGGTGACAGTCACCTCGAGTGGCAAGGGGATGCTTTGGGGTGTCAACAAAGCCTCCATGCAATCGGGCGACTTCGATAACGAATGTTCTCCGGGTTTCCCCGCTCCAGTACGCGCGTAGCTTCTTTTTGCTCTCTCCGTCACTTTGTGTGTCTCATTTCTGATTGCGAGTGTGGCGGAGCTGCGATAACCAAAGCAATAGACTGCCATACGCGTACAGGAAGAACACGCGGGTCTTTTCATGTCGCACTATCACGCGAAGTGTCAGCGATAGAATTCGTCGAGGTCAAATCGACCTTGATGGTCTGTCGGAATAATGGAGCTTGGGCTTAGGGCGTGCTGAGCACCTTTCTCCTCTTTATCCGACAGGGCTGACATGCCAGCGATGGCTTTCCTGTGAAGCCCATTATATTGCTTCTCTTGTCGTTACAGTATGTCAATTCAGTCCCTCAAGCAGGCAAAGAATATGCTTGTTAGGTGTAAAGTCGTCTCGTGCTGGCGATGCATGGCTGGCCGAAGCGCGACAGGGCGCAAGATACACCCGCCGTTAGCGTCGAATTGACTACCGGTTAAGGTTACGCTGAAACATCTGTGGCTAGTGCTTACTGGTGTTGTTGGTATTTCCCGGACGTCGTAACACTGCGGAAGCCGAGGAATAGTGGAAACGAATCCAATCTATTCAGTCTGTGTCCTATCATCAATTCTGAGGAATAGCTTCAATTGACCGGTGCGGAGGTTCGGAGATGCCCGGCAAAATTTGGCCAGGTTTTGTTGTGAACGCAGTGGCCACGGCCGGCTCTCGAGGGGATTATTTACAAGTGCTTATTACCGCCAGTGACTCTAACGAGTCTACAACCAGCGGACAATAGCATGGACTCTGCTTTAACAGTGTTTTGTGAGCATGCAAGGAGTGCGCTTGCGAAGTGCTTGAACTGACATATCTTTCACCTTCATCATAGTTGATTGCGCTGTCAACGCGACGTGGGAGGTAGCCTGTCAAGCATCAATCAGATCAAGTTGCATGGTTCATACCATCATGGGGGACACAAGTGATATGAGATGAAGCACTCAGATGCGATATGCTGTAGAAATTAAGAACTCATCAAGACTATCTATGTCTGCCAACACGGTTACAAGAAGACAAGCTCGAGGAGAATGCAGGTCAACACCCCTTCCCATCATTGGTGCAACTCGGTGTCTATGCGAGCTGAGAGTATATGTTGCATTTGCAGTGCTTTTCTCTGAAACTATCTAGGTCTTCTCTTATGCCTGTAAATTATCTGCCTTGCTGAGACGCCTCACGTTCTCGGCCTTTCTATCCTCCGCAAGTATCGAAGCGAACTTGCTTGCTTTCCTGATTTCGGGACCCTTCCAGTAGAACACGTAGATAGGGACAACGACTAGACACGACAAGGCCGCCAACATTGTAGTCGCATACTCTGATGGTCGCTTGTCGCTCAAATTGCGATATAACGGCGCGGCATACATCGCTGAAATACCCGCAAGGAAGTCTCGCGCGAATGCATTGCCTCCTGTTGCCGATGCTGAGTACGGCCCGTACGCGGCAATCATGTAGTCTACCGACGAGTAGTAGATGGCGAAGTTGGCGAGACCGACAAGGAAGGAAAAGATCATGGGCGCAATCCAATGCGTCGCAGGTGGGCCCATACACGTCCATGCGAAGCCAAAGAGACCAATTGGTTCGAAGAGCGCAAGTGGGAGAAGCGGTTTCAGTCGGCGCTCAGGTGACAGCGAGTCGGGTCCGTTCTTCTTGCGAAGATGCTCATCGCGTTTGAACCACGGCCAATAGAGGAAGTATGTAAAGAAGTACGAGGCGTTGATTGGGATAAAGGCCCACGCGACAGCCAGGGTCCCGAAGCCGAAGTTCTGTGGGAACGTGATGGCGAATGCCTCGAGGAATGTGAAGATAAGTGCGTCGGAGAACCCGGACAGAAGCGACAGGAACAAGACGATTGGCTCGCGGACGAACATCTCAAACGGCCGAAGCCAGATCCTGCCTGCTTCCTTGAACGACACGCGCGGCTTCTTCAGTTCGTTTGGACCGTATACGTTGGGATCCTCGCCCGTTTTACGTCGTCGCTTTGCTTCGCGGTCGATCAGGATAGTGGCGCGACTTTCCGGCATGAAGAAGTGAACAGCTTGTGCGACAGCTCCGAAAATCAGCTGGATCCAGAAATTCCATCGCCAAGTCAGGACTGTGGAGTATGTCAGTAAACGCACCTCAGGGAAAGGGCTTTGTTCATCTTACATCTTTCAATGGGTCCACCAATCACGCCTCCAATGCTCGTGCCAATGGTTGAGCTCAAGACAATGAAGCAAAGCGCCCAATGTTGCGTTTCCGGTTCATACATATCCGCTATCAATCCCAAGGTTACCGAACCTCCCGCTGTAGATAGGCCACCGAGCGCTCGACAAACGATAATTGTGCCAAAGTTGGGAGCGACAGAATTCGGTATCTGCCAAATGTTGATAAGGAGCATGGAGAGCTGAAGGATCGGCCATCGCCCAAACTCTTCCGACCAGGGCGCCCACAATTCGCAACCGAAGCTGTAAAAGACCAAGTAGATCATCTGACCGACGCGCGCACCTTGCTCGGAAATGGCGAAGTGCTCTGCGAGTGGCTTGACGGCTGAGGGATACACCGACGTGTTGAAGTTCATGGAGATCTGAATGAGGGCGATGGATGAAAGGTACATCCACTTCTTCCATGTCGGCCATGAGAAAGCCAACTTGTCCCAGCACTCCCATTCCTTGAGCTCACGCTTGCCATCAGGGCGGACCTCCGCTGGTGGGTGTTCTTCTTGCATTATGCCGTTGCGCGTGTCGTCGGGGATGCTCGAGTGCGACTTCTCATCGTCCTTCTTGGAATGGAGGCTGGGAGACTTGGATCTATCCATGCCTTGAGGCTTTGAGGGCCGGGACAACGACTGCTGCCGCGGCTTTTCTTCCGCCATGGTTGACGGGAGGATGGCTGTGGTATGAAGTTGCTTGGCGCTGAAAAATGTCAAGCGCAACGATCGTGCCCCATGAACTGCCGGGTATCAAGCGCTTGATAAGGCAACAGGTCTGACAAGCAACATCAGAGATCTCCGCATGACGTACCGACAAGACTTCAACACCTTTAGAGTCTTCCATCGTCTGATTCTGGAGAGCCGCAAAAGTGGACTCCACTGCAACCGTGCAGGCTCTGCATCTGTTATGGTTGGTCTGTACGCCCATGCAGGCGCTTTAAAAGATTCGCAGTGGAGCGGACCATATTGGCGAGATACGGCGAAGGTGGATTGTCGTGTCCGCTTTGCTTGGTGTTGAGGCTGAAAGGTCCACTTATATGACGGTAAGCATCTGGCTGATCCCGTTGCTTGTCGCAAAACCTTCGCGCAATCCACATTTTCTTCGCAACGATGCTCGATTCCGATGCGCGACATGTCCGTTCGACGCAAGCGTACCACCATCCTGCGCTGCGATGCGATGCGCAACTCGCGGTCGTGTTAAAAAATGGATGGCCACGTCTTACAACTGGGGACAAAAATACCTGGAGCATGAACTGACCCCACGGCATGCAGTAGCACCTAGTAACCTTCTCATCAAATCATGAATCGGAAGTATGGAGTTGAAGAAGGTATGCAAGGCCCACCAGTTTGTGCTCGTGGTTGCTCCTGATCGATCGAGATCCGCAAGCTCGGCTAAGTTAGCCACGCCAAATCCAATGGGTTTGCAATCGTGTTCGAGACGAGGATTTTGAATTTGTTCGGCGAAGTGTGCCATAATTCTATCGCAGGCTCTCGGTGTATTTGGTGCACCAATCTATTGGGCTATTTGAGAATTCAGGATGAGTATTTGGTTCTGGACCGAGAAAATTCGTTCACAACTGTTTGCTCCAGTCAGTTTGCCCGATGCACGTCGAATAATGAACTGTACACAAAACTTAACTTATGCAACTTTATCGCTTGATACTTCACGATCAGACCTCACCCAGGTGTACAGGTCCTCCACAGCGTCAATTAGACATTACGTTATCGCAGACTGAAGACATAATCGATTTGCTAAAGCGTGATAGGCTCGCTTTAAGATGGCCAGGCGCCTACACGCTACGGTGTCCCTATCGACAACATTTATCGCCTATTTAGATGTTATGTTGACGTGTGTAGTAACAGGGAACTCTTGCTTTATGCACATCATAACGATAGCTATTTTGAATCATTGCCTTTTCAAGGACACAGCAGTGTTACCGTAATTGGTCTTGTATAGTCTAGTCACACTAGGGTAACATAAATAATTTTTAGTTCATGCCCGTCGACTGCATGTTTCGACCCCTCACGACTTGCACGTTCCTGAAGGAAGTATCAATAAGCATCGGGACACCATTTCCCGTTGCATACATGCCCACGCGCGCACCCTGCCATGAAATGCGACCACCGGAGTGTGGCGCCATCCATGAAGCGGGGTACTCCGTGAGCCAGGTTGGAGTAGCAGAGGCTTGGGTAGAGTAGCCCAGCTGGTAGGTATCAGGGTTTGCGCTAATGTAGAGGCGCACGTCTGCTACTCCGTTACTCACAGCATTTTCAGAGAGAGGGGTCCAAGTGGTCGTGGTGTTGCCATCAATGTCGCCACCTTGGGCGGTCGTCAGGGTCTTTATACAAAGGGTGGTGGTCTGATTCTCGCACTGCTGAACAGAGACAGTATCCTGGTAGTCGTCGTTCACCCAAGCGACGATGCCGGCTTCATGTGTCTCAAGGTACGGCTTGAACTCGAGATCCACGCTGAACTCGTAGTTCAGATCATCTTGTTTGCGAAGAATCAGAGCCGTTCCGTCAAGCTGGTGAAGCGTACGCTGATTACCACGCAGGGTAAGGGAAGAGTTCGAAATATGGTACCAGTCTCCGTAAGGCGTTCCCCGAAATTCCCAGGTAGGGCCAAGTTGAGGGGAGGAGAAGTCGTCGCTCCAGTTGGTAGTCGTTTTCGCAATCGGGAGGTTGGGATCGTTCATCTCGAAAGTGATGGGGTTTCCATTGTTTGCAAGTGGCCAGCCATCTGAGTTCCAGGTGACGTTGCTGAGGAAGGTCTCGCGACCAAGTTGGTACGTTCCATTGAGGTTCTGAGGTAGCTGAGGACGGACGGCAAGAAAGACTGTATACCACGAGCCATCGGGGCGCTGGAAGAGGTCTGCGTGCCCAGTCTGTTGAATTGGCAATGATGAATCCTTGCTGTTAAAAACCATCGGGCCGAGTGGGCTCGCTTCCCATGGGCCCTCTGGACTTGAGCTGCGGTGAATGGTCTCACGGTGAAGAACCTCTGTGCCACCTGAATGCCAACCATGTAAGCATGCAAAGCATGGTAGGACACTGCATTGTGGGACATACCTTCTGCAACAGCCAAGTAGTAAGTGCCGTTGATCTTGTAGATATGTGAACCCTCCGCCCATCTGATCTTAGGAGGCAAGTCAGATGCATAGATCAATTTCGGCTCCGTCAAGGAATGACCGTTGGCAATGTCGACCTTCGACTGCCATATTGTGCTGTTTCCACCTTTTGGCCCATTTTCAGGAAGTGCTGTGGAGAGGTACACCCAGCCATCATCGTCGAAGAACAAATCTGGATCAATCCCGGTTTGATCGAAAAAGATCGGCTGGCTCCAGTTGCCCGAGACATCGTTGGTTGTAATGAGAAAAGGTCGCTGATCAGAAGGGTTAAATCCTTAGCAAATCAGTTCATCTGCTCTTTTCGAAGGGTCTCGATAAAAGGTTACCATCAGCGTAATTAGTGACTAAGTAAAATATGCCCTCGTGATATCGCAACGTCGGAGCAAAGATGCCACCAGTTGTCAGTAGCTGGCGATCATAGATGCCGTTGGCAGGCTTAAGACCGTGACCGATGATAGTCCAATCTACCAAGTTCTTCGAGTGGTAGATGGGCAGACCAGGAAAGTACTCGAAAGACGAGGTGACGAGGTAATAGTCATCACCCACGCGAATGGCCGACGGGTCAGCATTGACTCCAGTCACGATTGGGTTCGTGAAAGCATCGACGATATAGCCTGTGGAAGTTATGTTAGCACACGAGGCAAAAGGCCGGCTTTGCGTCAGGATGGTGACTTACCTGTTAGTCCAATGGCAGCGGCGAGCACGCTTCTGCAGAACATTGTCGATGTTCAGTCTGATTCGAACAAGGTGAAACACAAACTGTATTCATACCCCAGCTTCATCCTTTATATCTTTGAGAGAGATGTCAAGATCTATGGTTTGTCGAGTCCACATTACTCGAATCCCCCACTTTCCGAGACGGCGGTCCGACTGTCGCAGGCGATCAGGTTAGGTTGTTTCTCTGGACACGAGGGAAGGCGCTAGTTCCCCACATCTCCGCCTCAGCCTCAAATCCCCGCAACAAACCCCAGACCTCGAATGGAAGACGGCATTGGATAAAGCAAATGCTTTGTCGGTGAGTGGTGAGTAGGGCCGACGTCGTCCAGAGTAAGGTGCAGCGCAAAGAGAAAAACGCAGAACAGTGCAGAGAAAAAAACACGGTGACGGAGATTCGGGGAACATGAAGAGCTAATTTGTTCAAGTACTTAGGACTCTATCTACAATTCGAGGGCTGAGTAGCCTGGTGAGTCTCTGGGAAAAATATTATCTCTACGACTAGACTCTTATGTGTCTCGTGATATCCTTCAAAGCTGAAAAACACCTGATATGTCAGGCACTTGTCCAGCTAGATCAATAGCTCCAACAGCTCCGACGCTCTGAGCTGATTGTAGATTTCTACCGCTTACAACAGGTAGGCGGCCGCTCCCAAGACAGCTGCTGCACCACCTTGGAGCAACGTCCCAGCGCGAAGTAGATCAGCAGCGCCTGTGTACTCCGAGCCCGGGGCAAGGCTAGTTTTGGTTGAGTTCGTTGACGGCGTAGCAGAGGGAGGCTCATTCCAGACACCCGATTCTGTGGCTGTGTAGAATCCATCGCTGTAGGGCATCTCGACAACGGTGACCGCGCCATCAGCAAGCGTGGCTGTGGTGTAAAAAGGGCCAGTCTTGACTACCGTTACTGTCGCAGTGTAAAATCCATCGCTGTAGGGCATCTTGATGACGGTGACCGCACCATCAGCAAGCGTAGCGGTGGTGTAAAAAGGACCAGTCGGGCTTGGCGGTTCTGTGGGCGTGGGCGTAGGCGCGGGATTGTTCGCAGTATTATCTTGGGCCATGCTCGAGGCAATGGAGGCGAGAAATGCGAGAGTAGTCTTCATGTTGGAGGTTCCGGATGATGAAATGTCTGCGTCGGGAACTGCGATCGCCAGTTGGAATACTCGAATGAAAGACTTTGGTGCGATATCACAACAAGTGTCCTTACACTAGGGTATTTATTTGCGAAAAGACTCATGATGCAACAGGGGATGCGTTGCAGGCGTGCATCGTGATCCTTTCGGAGCGAAGTTCGATCCTCTTCGTGTTCGTATTACGTAGATAATGGCCTTGGTATTGCGACAGCGCTCCCGTTGGGCCTACATCGCATCCTGCCAGACGCGAAGGATTGAATTGGAAACAGGCGGTACTTCGTTCGAGTAAAATTCTGTGAGTCTATCGTACATCTCTTATGCACGGTCGCGAGGAAAGTCACGTACCACATGCTTGAGCGCTTACCGCTACGAACAGAACTAATCCTTCGCGTGCTACACTAATCCAAGTCACCTCGTATCGCCTTAGTCAAGAATTCCAGGTGGGATAGATTTCCATCATGTACCTGAATTTTGAGTTGCGAGAGAGATGAACATCAAGTTGCTGGCCCGCACGGCGAATATGCGTCTACACCTGTCGCAAACCCTCTTTTCATTGTCGACGCGCTCAGATATATGCTGATTTCAGGTAGCGAGAAGACATCTCAGGTTAAGACACGACGCGCTACGAGGATTTGCATTATTCGTGCCTTGGGCCACCATCTGCTAAAGTCACGGTATAGCTTGCTTTCAGCTGCGAAGCTCTTCGCTGCTTGTTACATATTAGTAGTGCCGAATTGTCCAGGTAGCCTCATTCGCTTGGATGGCTCGACTCAGCCACTGTCCAGTCCTTCACTGGGCAGTTCTAGGCCTGCGTCTATTGTTAGACGATCATTTATTAGATGGACAGAGGGAGGAAAAACTGATCCCAGAGTGTACGGGGTGGCATTGACGCGTAGCATACTCGCGGACCGCAGTACAGAGGATCTAGTCGCTTATTACCCGGTGCTCCTGCGTCGGGATATTCCTGCTGGCGCATAATACTACTAATTGTGAACAAGCATCCTCGCGGACCGCAGTACAGAGGATCTAGTCGCTAATTACCCAGTGCCCCTGCGTCGGGATATTCCTGCTGGCGCATGATACTACTAGTTGTGAACATGCCTGCTCGAAAGCCAACTCATATGCGCGACGACACAGAAATACCTCGTGTTATGTTCCATTCGCCTTCCTGCCTCTATCACATAGTTGCCAGTTATAGTCAAAAAGAGCAAATCGCCGAGTAACCTGTAAAGAATCGGAGAGCATGTATCTGAGCGGGGTGCCATGTGAATAGCCTCTTTTCTATACCGACTCTACCGCCATTCTGGACTCAAAAGCTTTCTCCTCCTTCAACTTCTTTTCCGTAATTACGATATGAAGTGAGAAGCATCAAGCGGTACGTTTTCAACAGGTAAGGATTAGGGTTAGAGAAGAAAGAGAGATCGTTCACTCGGCGTTTTCTGCTTCCTCATACCTCAAGCGCCCTCAAAAGTACCTTAAGAGGAGATCTTGATCTGAAGACGTGGATATGGTAATAGATTAGATTCTTTCAATACAAACATTAGCAGCCATACAGCTTAGACGTATCGTCTTCTAGGTAGTACCAAGACTCAGACGTATCAAAAGAACAGTTGACTCCAGATATGAGAAGGAGAATATACAGTTATGTATCGAAATATCTATTGAAACTAAATAGAAGATATATCTTGTCAAGTTAAATGAAGGTCGTACATGAACAACATTGCGACGTGTAGCTAAGTTTCTCGTCACAGCGAGCTTTTTCGTCAAGACTGCGCTTTGATCAAACCGTGAATCTGGCGTTGTGCCAGCTAAACTCTTTGTTCCCGTTTTGTTGATGGCTTGCACCGAGCTGTCTCTTCTGCCGTACACAAGCGGTTTCTGCTGCAGCAGCAAGACCGTCTGGGTCAAAGATGTACACAAAAGTGTTGCCTGCGGAACCCGATCCCGCCTCCATGAACTGATCCAAGACAAGTTCGGGAAGCACACGACCTGACTGCGAAGAAACATGGATGTGCAGGCCGACGGTCTGCTCCCACTTATGAAGAGTATCTTGAAACGCGTGGACTTCGGCAATGTCGACCGTCTTGATGTCCCGAACACTCCAAACGATTTTGAGTCTTGATTTGGTCGGACGTGTAGTGCTTTGGCGGGAAATCCACCAGTTGGCCAGCGATAAAGCACCGGATATACCTGTGCCGCCTACGGTGGCGAATGCATCACTCGAAGGGCTGAGCCCAGGGACTGAAGTGAGGTACGGACCCTCGATGCGAGCCTGTTGGCGGATCAGCGATTGTGATAAAAATGTTGTTCACTCAAGACACTACTGACCTCCATATGTAAAGGTATCCCCGTAGACTTTTGATGGACCATCGCACCGAGCGACCAAGTCCATTCTTTGTCGCTCGAAGCCACTTTCTTCTTCGGCGGACTCTTCTGAGAAAGATCATCGGACCAGAAAATGATGTGGCAGTCGCTACCGCTGTGAACGGATGTATTTGAACCTTGCTAATTGCACTCAAGCGAACGTAGTACGTCTCCAGAGGATGTTTCGGGCCCGAAGCATCCTGTGATGCGAGCCCTTTCTCGGCCGCTGAACCATCGACGGCATTTGTCTTGGAAGTACTCGGAAGTCGCATGCGATACCAGTTATTTCCTGCTATCTCGACTTCAATTGTCTGCTTGAAACGCAAGGCATGCTGTATCCGGTAGCTCCAGTCGTATACCTAGAGGAGCAAACCTGGAAGGATGAAATAGAAGTTGGTGCTTGCGTGCAGGCAGATAAGCACTAGAACGAGTATAGCGAAGATGATGTGGATGTAGTAGAAGATGTTGTAGTTGTTCCTTCGGATGATAGGGAGCGATGTGATGACCATAGTTGGAATCAACACGATGCCGACCACGGCCCCTGTAGGTAATGGGAACCAACCATATACACCGACCTGTTTAATTTGATTCATAGTGTAGAAAGGATTGTCCGGATTGAAAGCGTCATGAACGCCCTCTTGAAATTCGTTGGCGAGGACGGCAGCAAGGAAGGACTAGTACTCAAGTCAGAAGAAGGATTATGAGGGTGGTGCTGCGAATGGTTATGCACGTACGTAATAGAGCAAGCCTTGTATCAGGCCAAACGCGCAAAGCGAGTACGCAAGTAGCTTGTGCGCGACTAGCGACGTTGAAGCCTGTATGCCGAAGGCATTCGAGACTGTTCCTTCCGACAGGTAGGAAGACCAGCCCAATAATGATGTCGCACCAGTGGCCTGTCACACTAGCCCATATGACACGGAACATGTACTGCGTCCAGTCTACCTCAAATGCTTTGGCATACCAAAATCCGTGCTCGGCTAGAAGCCAAAACGCTGTGGTTGCCAACGTGAAAGCTAGAATCCACGCCGAAAGAAGTGCTCCGCCAACAGAAAGTCGTAATCCGATCAGAGGAAGTTGCTTCTCAAAGAGAAAGAGATCTGAGAAAGACCTAATAACCGTAGACTTGGACCATCCAGCGAAAAGATCGCAGCGACGCCAATGCCGCCGTAGAAGACCGCGATGTGAGTTCGTGTCTGCAAGGGAAAGAACTGCTCTACGTATATGCTGCTGTAGCATGGAGCGAACGTGAGGCCAATGGTGATGCCTGAGCAGACGATGAGCAGGGTAACGATGGTAAATTGGCCGAGTGAGCCCGATTGTACGCGGGGGGATAGTGAAGTTGCTGCCATGATAGGCGCCGGGAGCAGGCTGGTCGACAAATGAATTGATAGATGCTTGCGCTCAAAAGATACCACTGTGATTCCAAGTCGATGTAATGTGCATGGCCGATCTTATATCCATTGAGCGACAGCATGTTGAAAGAAGATACTGGGTGGTCTTGGACGATCTGGCGATCTGACCTAACCAGGTACGCTCGATTTTGCGATAGGTGCGATCGATTTTGCGATAGGTACGACCGATTTCACGATACGTACGGAACATTGTTATGCATCGTGTTGTTGTATACTTGGGAATACCCCAGAGCCAAGCCACTACCCGACTTGGCTCGATGGCGAAGGTGTTGTGCTCTAACCTCAATCGCAACATCTACCGGAACGAGCAAAGTCAAAGCGTATGCCCCACCGGGTCTATGCGGCGCAGCTGTCGACTCTGGTCCGCGAGATGTGAATATTTGCGATCAAATTCCATCAACCATCAGATACGATCGATCAAGGCCGGCGAATACTGCACTCTGGCTGACGTGGTCGACAGCCCGCGCCTCAGCGAGACGATACGATGGTGAATCGCGGACCTATCGCCGGCTGCCAACTATGCAGAGAGCGCCGCGTTGGGTGCGACAAGACGAGACCGGCGTGCAGAAAGTGCACCATGCGCGGACAAATATGTCCAGGATACCGTAACGCCAACGGCGTTGTCTTCAAGGACGAAAGCAAGGCCGTTTTCACGCGCCAGAGCAAGCGAGCAACCGCAAGACCATCAATAGTGCCGCCTCAAGTGCACTCCGATCCACACGACGTGATAACAACCTTTTTCTTCCGACAATGTTTACTTCCTACCCGCCATGAGTGGCCGTTGGGCAACGAGTACTTTGACCATATCTTGCCTCTATACAAGTCTGCCGCGCCTTCTTCCGCTTTGACTCTCGCTGTTTCGGTCATGGCGCTCAAAGAAGCCACCACCCACCACACCGAAGATTATGTGCAACCTTTGGACACTGGAGCTGAGCTCGCTGCCAGTCGGGCAATTGGTACAGCGATGTCAGATCCGCTCCAACGTTCGAAGGACGAGACACTTATGGCGACACTGTGCCTGGACTTTGGCCAGCAATACAGGAACGCCGGAGTACAGCATGGTGGCCCTCACCTGAGGGGCGCTCTCGCACTCATCTGACAGCGGGGATCTGCAGACTTTGGGTCAGAAGCCTCGCAATCGCCATACGCAGCAACGAGAGGCCCTGTCTTGCTGATTGCGCTGTGGCCCGCCGATGAAAATCAAGATCTGATTTCGCAGTGCCCGAAGTGGATTCGACACATAAGAACATTGCGTTTACTGTACAGCAGGTCTTGCGGCAGGTTCTGTGCCTGGAAAGACAGGTCCTCGCCTGGAACCCACAGGACGCGACTTTCACAGTAGAACACGACTGCGTGTCCTCGTACGCTGTTCGGGCCAGAATCCTGTGCAATCACCTCGAAGAACTCAAGTATGAAGTGTCCTATGGGTTTGCATCACCCGCTGTTCCCTTGCCTTATGGGAGCTTCGAAAGGTCGAGTGATGCATCGATGGTGCAGAGGGCTTTCGTCTTTGGCCAGTACATTTGCACGTATATACTAGCCCTAAAGCTTCTGTACTGTACAAGATCGTTCCTGCATAGCAACGACGTGCATTCGAAGATTGATGACTATATTGCGATCGCTGAACAAGCGCAAATCCTGGTGTCTTCCCTCTGCGTGTCTGTCATCCCAATCTTGGATCGCGGACGCATTTTGCGACCTCGCGAGGGAATGGATAATCGCGCAATTGTTACAGAGACTAGGCCAGAGCTATCGAATGGGCTGCCAGATGAAGGTCTCGCGTCCGCTAGTCGTTCCCAATTAGTATGTCTCACTACATGGATGTTGGGAATCCTTAGAGAAGTGTTCCTCGGAACGAGGGGGTTTAGAGTCGGACCGGATAGAGTTGGCTATCTGCAAGATATACATAGCTCACTGTTTCAAATTATATAGGCAATAGATGCAGAAGATTGCAATGCGAAGGGCAGAGCACATTACACACAAGGTAGAGAATCATGTAGCACACCTCATGTAGCACACGTCAGAAGCGTTAAGATGGGTGTTATAGTATTGTATCGATCGCATGCAAAGCTGTCAACATCTGCTATCCCCGTATAGCTTTCGGTCGGACAGCTAACGGTAATAGCTGAGTCTGATCTCCTGTGTCTCCACAGCACATCGACCCCGAGCACATTGAGCCCGCTTCAAGCGGCCCTTGGGAGCTTTGCCTAAACGTTGATATCGGGTGCAGCGCCTGTTCTAGGATCAATTTTGGGCTCACATGAGGCGTAGCATGACACTCACAGTTAAGAGCCTCAAGGCCGTCGTAGGGGCCGAAGGCAGTGTCGCAGCTCAACGATCGTCTGCTTGCCGGGAAGCGACAAGTACCCTTCACGTTGTTTGCGGTGTCCTTGATCTCATAATTGCCCCCACCAGTTCCGTACAGAGCTGCAAATATGTTAGAGCAGCTGTGCGAAGAGAATACTTAGCGACTTACTGATATACCACGGCTCTCCAAGGAATACGTTATGATCGAAATCATTTATCTGAATCCTGCTCGGGCGCCAATCATTCCAATTGACATTGACCTCGCATCCGTCACAAGCATATCCACCTCTCTGGCTGTCCGAGACGTCGCCGTCAAAATCGGCGTCCATGAACTTGCCGTTGAGGAATTCCGAACATTCCGGTGCACCGGCAAAGAATTTGATACCGCCATAATTCTGCGCACCGCCACTTGGGTCGGGAGCATTTTCACTGAACCAGTACAAGTTAAAGTCGGCCATGGCTAAGGTGGCAAAGCTTGCGAAGATTGTAATTTTGGCGAGCATGGCTGGAGAAAACGAGTATAGTTGGTTATGCAGGTTGCAAAGTGTTATAGATGAGAGAAGTGTTGATATGGATGAGAAGCGGAACCATGCTGGGGCTTTATACACGTTGAGCATCTGAAAGAAACCCTGATAGAGAACTTCAAGTCTACCTTGCATGTAAGCGAGCAGTGTAGTCATGAGCCACACTAGACCAATTGAAGCGTGACCAACATAAGCTAAGTTGAAAGCTGTATGTGCCGAGCAGCATCCAACCCTCTCGCCGGAAGTTCAGCCAACGAAAAAAACTAACCACAATAGGAATATGGTCTTGTTAAAGGTCTCTGATATTGATGACTTTGAAGGACATAGCTCTATCAAACCATCCGCTATATGCTGCCAAGGCTCCTGTTTACTTAAAGCAACTCGAGAAGTCTTGTTGATGTGTTGGATGTCACCATGAAGATCTCAAATTCAACGGTGATCAGAGTATTTGATCCGCGAAGGATGCTGTAGCTCTACGTTGGGAGAGCCAGCACGTGCACGAAACCAGCCTTGTTCAGCTTATCACTACTCTAATTGGACATGCTAAGAATCTCTAGGTCGCTTTGCATGTAAGGCGTTCCTTTGCGGGCTCTTGGCGAAAACAGGGGAAATTAGCTAACCGAAGAGATGAGGTCACCAATGCGGTCTGCACCCCGGAACTTACCCCTGTCGCTAAGAAGTGCGGCCCGTTAGGCAGTACAGGGCGTAAGTATATCATGTTTTTTTTATTACTCTGGTCCGTCCCCACTGACTACAAGAATCTAGTACCATGGTTAGAGATTCGAAGGAGTTCGGTATGTCCGGTCCGCGAATGGGCGCTCTTCGGTTATTATGCTTGAAGACCGCAGCTAGGGTTATCAAGCCCGCGAATATCTTAGCTCCAACCTCTGAGGCTGTGTAAACTAACAAAAAAATGTTCAGAGGAGGCTTTTAAGAACTGCAATGTTATTCATGATGTCATTGTGTTATCGTTCCTGAGGCAGTTTCGTGATAGATCGGGCAATATCGGGGTGTTGTTTATTACAAGCGTGCTGACCACGATGGTACGCATCCCGTATCTTCAACAGCAGAGTTATATTCTTGCTCAATTGGAAACACTCAGAGACCACTTTTTATCCACCTGCGGCCAGATGTATGCTGAGGAAGCTTCGATACTACAGAGTTTTTCAAAATAACTGTGCACTCAAGTGATTCGATTTGCTTGTACAGCTGTCAGATACGTAGCGAGTACTGTGAGGTCAGATCTGTACAATCGAGCAGGAACCCGGCACATCATATACGTACAGCCAATCAGCGTACCGCAGGTCGTGTAAGCGAGACCTGCAGTACGCCTATCGGCTGCGCCTAATATTCAGCGCAACACGCAACGAACCCAATCTCGTCTCAGATCAGACGAACAACACAGAACAATCAATCAAGTCATCATACCGAACTCAGATTTCATCTTTCAATCGTTCCAAATCTGACAACAGCGTCCCTACCTTCCACACTTGCCCAACTAGCCTTCTTGGCCAACTTCACCAGAAGCCCTTGCTCAACATCAAGCAGAACGTACTCGGCATAGTTGGCTTGGTTGGGTCAGGGTTTAGGCGGCTGCGGGTCTGCTTGGGAAAAGGCACAAGAGTGACGGGTGCTGGGGCTCGCAGGTGATCGAATCCAGGAGCTAGTCTAGTGGATATGGTTACTTACTCTCGCAATAGCCCGCGGGGCAGTGAAGTTGTTCCACATGGGGCTATTCTAGCGCATAGCGCAAGCAAGAGGTCGCATACACTCTATTTATATACCTAGACCAATAGCATCAGCTACTCACCTACATAGTACATACTCATAATCAGACGACTCGACCACATGGTACTGGTCGCGGAGGGGGTTCAGGTGGACCGCTCGTTGTCCTCCTCTTCCTCGATGGCCTCGGCGGCTTTGCCCTTGGCCCTACCCTTCCCCCGGCTGTCGCCGCTCTTGGCGTCAAAGACCTCGGGTGAAGCAGAGGCTTCGACGATCTCCATGACGTTCTTGTTCGTCCAGATGGTAAACACCACCTGCCTCGTGCCTGGCGATGGTACTGGTGGCCAGCAAGCTCCAACCCTGGCTCAAGTTGCTGGAGGCGGCCTCGGGCGCCGAGCACGAGGATGGCAGAGTAGTACCGGCCTGCCTGTGTTAGCTTGGGTGTTGTACAGCGGCATAAAAATACGAATCATCATCATTTGGTCGTAGTGGGATGATGAAACCTCGCCCGTTGCGACGGACACTGCCACAATCGACCCAATCCCACCCACCCTGAATGACGAGGTGCTCTCTCGATCAGGATCCGCGACGAGGTACTTCTCCTGCCCAGCAGCTACAGCGCTAGACTTGCATTGCATCAGGATGCGGTGGGGATTTGTAGACAGCGCCTTGTCGGCGAGCGCAAGGCCAAGTTTGCCCGTGTTGTTAGTTGTGGGCTTGAGGTGGCGCCTGCAGGCGCTGACAAGGGGGACGGTGGTGTGCCGGTGTCAAATCCCAAGCCAGAGCTGCTTAAACTTCTTGCCGTGGGAGCCCGTTATCTTGACAAATGCAAGCCTACCTTATTACGAGCGTCAGCTCCCGCGCCAGGAGTGCCTCGAGACCATGGCCGTCTCCTTGGCGCCGAAGTGCGACTCGACCAGCCAGGGGGATAGCCCGCGCTCAGCATTGGGCAGGCTTCTCATCACCAGGCCGCGGGTGGGGGGCGTGATAGAGGCGAGTGCGCGATAATGCTGCAATGGTAGTGGGGCGTTGAGTGGGGCGGCTGCTGGTTGAGAAATCGTTGCGTCGCCCAAGGCAGCACGAAACTTGATCTCGAGGACGGGAAGGAAGGCACTGGGTTCTATGGGAATCTGGTCCCTTCAAGTAAATCTAGCAGCGTATTTCGACCGTTCGTGAGCGATTTCCAGCCATCTGCTCTGGGCGCAGCTATGGCAGCACGTGGAGGCTGCAGCGGCACACTCTATCTCAAGCCGAATCTCCCTCTTCTGGTTCATCTCTTGCGTGTTGTTCAGAGCGCCGCTGCTGTGTTATCTCATGTAATTCTAGACCAGAGACTTTCGCGGCGCTAGAGGGATGAGGTGTCGTTGATTTAACTAGCGGCGCCTGTGCTGCTATTGAATCCCTGACTAGCTGCGGTCAAGCTACACAGTATTTGGTGGGGGCGGCTGCCAAAACAAACACAGCCTATCCTTGAGAGATGCAATTGCGGATGGACGTGCTAGGCGCGTATGTGGGAAGAAGGTCTTTCCACTGCAGGTTACCCTTGGGTGGGATTAGAGCCAGATTCCGTACACGGCATGCAGAGAGCCAATCTGCCGGGTGGAAAACTGCTCATTTTCAATCCGATTTTAGATCACTGCAGGCGAATGTGAGGGGCGCTCCGGCGCAGCTCTGGGTTAAGACGGAGCCGCTTGCAGCGCCTGGTCTATTTTGAGCTGTTTCAACGGTGTCAGTCATCGAAGAGTTGTAAGCATGAGGGAACCAGCTCTGTGCTTTGGATTGCCTTGCCCAGCTCTGTTAGATCTTGGGCGGCATGAGATCTATTCCGCGACCACCACACAGTTATATGAGAGTATTCTGGCATATCCGGACCATTCGGAGCTGTTCTAATGACACCAGAGATTAGAAACCTGGCCACAGGATTAGCTATGAAGACATAAGTAAGCAAGAAAGATACCATCTTCTTTAGCGGATAAAGGATCTCATATTTGCTTAAAATCATTCAACTCAATTATGAGTGAGCTGGTTTATGGTACTACGCGGTGCTGTGATTCTCTAATAATTGCGCAGCAGTCTTCCCGTGTGAATCGATAATGTTTGTGCTTGCCCCATTTACCTCCAACAACTTTATAGCATTGACCTGGCCTCGAGAGGCGGCGAAATGCATCGGTGTCCAATTATGCCAATCAGGAAGCGTCTCGTCAATGCTGGCGCCGTGGTGCAAGAGGAGGCGCATAGTATCGAGTCGACCGCACCGTGCAGCTGTGTGTAGAACACCAGTTTGAGCGATAGATGCACCGCGTTGCAAGAGCATCTCTGTCATACGCGCACTGGAACCGCTCGCAGCGTGAGACATCAGAGGAGAGCGGTAGCTCCCATCCGCCTTCGGATAGACAGAAGAGCTCGATGGATCCGCTCCAAGCTCGAGTAGTACAGCAACTACATCTGTTTTGTCTCGCCTCACGGCCTCGTAAAGCGGCCGCGCGCCATGGGGTAAAGAGAAGTTGATGATGTCCGGATCTGCCGATGCCAGTGCCTTGAATGCAGTGGCATGCCCACCTCGGATCGCCTTATTGATCACTGATCTTGTTACAACATCAGAGATCTTGATCTCGTGTTTTGTAGCGCAAGCAAGTAGTGTAGAAATGACAGCAGCGTGGCCGTTCTCCGCCGCTACTGCCAAACAACGCTCGATATTTGGCATTGGTTTCGCCAGCACCTTTCGCACAGTATTCGAGGCATTCTTTCCGCTATAAATAACGTGCGGCTTCTCAAGCATTGTCTGAATCCATTGTGGCTGCGATAGTATAGTTTGTAAAGCCGTGTTGTCGCCAGATGTGCTCGCTTCGATGAGATCGCGGGCGGTGTCTTCGCCCAAGAGGACATCCCCAACATCTCTGAGTGATTGGTAAGAGCTTGGATGATCCTTCAAATCTGCCGCAATTAATTCAGTCATTGCTATGTCGTGGTTTTGGTAGTGCGACGGGTGGAACTGCTAGAAACAGACTGGAGGGCGAGGACGAAATCAGTGATGGTGCTGACGATCATGTCAGATAGTCGAGAATACCTTGTAAGTTCTCAAAAGCGGGGTGCCCAGCTATCATAGATTTTCCGCCCCCATGTGGCACCTACCCGCTATGTTAATATTGGTTGTGGTATGCTACGACGCTACCTCGAGAGGATATCATCGATCGTTTGCAACTTACCTGGGTCGTTTCGAGTTCAGCCCTGATCGGGCGGCGCAAGAGCGTCAAGCTATCGAGGCGATATTGGATGCGGTGCCCTACCGTTTCATTCGACTCGGGTCTGTCTTCCCAACCTCTGATGGAGACACATCCAAGCTATCTAACGTGAGAGGATTGCTGGGTGGGACTCTGAGCTCAGTGGGGACGAAAGAAGGCCAGTCAGTATTCAAGCTCTTGGAAGCTATGGAGTCATTGGATGTGGCCACGTCGGTGTGCTGTCTTCATGGTGGAAACGACCAGCATGTTAAGTGGGAAGACAGTCGTGACACTGTTGGACGCCTGAAGGAACTTGGAGTGAATGCTAAATTGATTATCCAAGAAGGGAAGGGACACGCTGAAGATTACAACATGCCTCTCGACGAGGCGACTAGATCGTACTTCAATGGTAGATGGCAATGTATGGAGACGTTGACGACATGGTTTTCTGCAACTTCAAGGTAGTCTAGACCGACTTCATCTGATAGATCCTTAGTCAAGACTCCAATCGGACAACCATACAAAACTGCTCGGCTTTTTCTATGTGCTGCAAGCAACGGAGATTTTGATCGAACAAGTCTCGCTGGCGGGAAGGACAATGTACAATTAGTGGCGTTCAGACAAAGCACTAGAACGGCGCGTCCCACAGGGTATGCAGCGGATGTCAGTGGCTTAGGTTCATAATGCTTTGTTCGAGAGTACACGACCTTACGGGGCAGAGCGGCCTCCGCAACCAGAGAGGCTTACCGCTGAGACATATAGGCGCAGTTCAACTCGCACAGATTTTGTCCCGACAGGCGGCGTTTGCGGCGATTATTACCGATGCCATCGTGCTTGCACGTAGTCGACATACCACGGGGAACCTCGCCACCTCTACATGAGCAGGTGTTTCTTATAAGTCTCCCATCATCTCTCCATCTTCAGCTTCCACTTTTGATCCAGCAGAATAAGATTTGACCGAATCGGTGATTTCCCATCGCGACCATGTCATAGCTGCCATTAAAGAAATACAAGTCCTAGCTTTATGAGGTCTGTGACCGTGTGTGCCCTTGATAACGGCTCTGGTATAATCGGTCCAACATGCCAGATCGAAGCGCTTCACCGATGTTCATGCACCGGAGTTTAAAATCGCTCGAATCATGGTACCCAGACAAGACGAGACTGGGGTTAAGCTCGGCATACTCACGTTACCTAGCAGTGCCCCTTCTGCCTCGTGAAACGACTGCCCACGGCAAAGACACTATACCAGATCTCGACAATGCTGGATCCCTGCAATCAATGATGTCTCCAGAATTGCCTAATTCAGTTATTTATACCAACTACCAATCCCGAACTGGGGGCTTCATGCGTAACAGGGCACTCCGAGGCGAGTGGGAATCGTCGAATCGCATGAAAGTGCTGCATCGAGATGGGGCTTCCCGTATCGTGGCGCGTCCGGAAGGTTCGTCACGTCGCCAAGGCACATCCTCGCTTGAAGCGGCCGGGTGAGCTAGGTGTTTGCCTCCTACGACAAAGCCACTGCTATTGTCATGAGTTCTGCCATCTGTTGAAAGCCCAAGAACTCGGTTGTCGGGGCCAAACTGTGAGGTAAGACGGGTGACATGCCCAGAGTTGAATCCATGATCTCGTTTCTGATAATCGTGAATCCAAGTATGATACGTTGAGTGGCTGAACCTTACTGGCTTTCCAGAGACCATGTTTCATGGAGGCTAAGCCACGCTGCCGTCTGACTTCCTCAGTAGCGGGGTCGTTCAGCCTGCTCTGCCGTTCAGCCGGGCTGCGAAGTGACGCGATGAGCGTGGCAGATAAAGCCGAAATGTATGGGTTTCCTGGGTCGCAAAGCTTGGAAAAAGGTTGCCAGACAAATTGTTATGAGTGAGAAGTGTTGCTGTAAAGAGAAGCAGTGAGCACGAGTTGAGTAGACACGCCCCCAGTCACAAAACGAGCAAGCGAGGGTGCTGACAGGCATCAACCAATAGACAGCAAACTGCAGTGAGATCTTTATTATGCACGTGGCAACTTCATACAAAATACAGTGAGAAGATGCCTTTCATGACGCTTAACTCATATAAGATGAAATCTCCTTTTGACTGGCCGTGTATGTACGTCAAGCTCAGCACAAGTACCTTAGCATCCTTCATCATTTCGCCGATCTTGATGTATTCTACATTTTCCTTTTACCACTAAAAATCATGAGGAACAACCCACAACCGACTTTTGCTAATCAAGAAACAACATTCCTGCCCGTAGTGTGACAACAAGCATGTAGACGATCCGGCGGCGCTGAGCTGATACGCTGTATCGACCACCGTCTGCAATCTGATGTTCGTGAGTCGGATCTAGGTATTCCGGCACGTACTTCTACTAAAGCTTTTCGTGATGAGTGCATGAGGGACAAGGTATCTATTCCCTACAATCAACATTGCGACGTACTACTCGCAACCCTCTGTCCCCCAACCGCCCCACTAAACCCCTTCAACAACGTATACTTCCCCTTAACCGTAACCCTAAACGTCGTGCTCGCATCTTGCTTCGTACTCGTAACACCATTACACGTCGCACTCGACCTAACACCCGTCAACGTAGATTGCGACCCGCTGCTCGAACTTCCGCCCTGGCTCGGCGCATCAACCCCAGCCGCACACGCCGCATACGCACGACTGTAAAGCCAGTACGTCTTCGTGCCATCTGGGCTCTGACCAATGGGGATCAGCAGGCTGTTTGTTTGCTGCGCTTCGGAAGAGGCTTGCGGGCCAGAATCAGCGGCACAAGAAGATGCAGCTTCAGCGCCTGTGGCGTCGATGATGGACTGGGAGTTCAGCGCGTTGGCGGTGTTGGCGGTCGTAAAGATTATCACTTCGCCGAGAGCGTTGGATGTTGCTACGGCGGTGCTATTCGATTCACCCGAGGAAGACGTCGAGCTGGATGTTGTGCCATCGAGGGCTGCTGCTGCCGCTGAAGCAGCGTTGCCGGAAGAGTACGTCGTAGTTATGACGCGTGCCTTCTGGCCATCTGCGAGCGCTGTTCCGTTGGTGAATGAGTTACCGCCCTCGTGCGAGTTGGTGGTGGAATTAGTGGTGATGTTTCGTGAAGCAGAAGGATCCAGAAATGTAAGCTGGGTGGTGTATGCTTTGCCATTTTCGTAGTTTCCCAACCAGGATATCAATGAGCCTGACTTGGTGCCTCGGGGGAACGTGAATTTGAAGCCGTTGACGAGCAGGCTAGGAGACGAAGTAGAAGTAAGAGATGTAGGCACTGTCACTCCAAAAGAGAAGTCTACCGGTACAGAAATTTGTAAGAGTTGGCGGTCGACGATGGTAGTCGGCAATGCTGCAGCCGAAGCTGTGAGGAGGAGTAAAGAGAGCTGCATGATATTGAACTCAATTGATCAAGGTCGATCTGGATTGATTTTGTGAAAACACCGCATCTACTGCCACTTTTATATTTCATAAATCAATATCTTGACTGTTCTTGACGTCACGCACAATCATGTTGCCACCGCATGCATTCGCAATATTTGCCATTCGAGCAGCTAGACAGTAGTCAAGTTAGGCTGTGAATCTACTCTCCAGCCAGAAGCCTTCCCCGCAGTGGCTGGATGACAATAGCATTTTGTAGGATGCACCGATATTTCATGCCCAACAGTGCGTTGCAGTTACTGAGATGATAGACAACCCGCGCTGAACCTAAAGCTGCTACATCAGAGCGACAACGATTCAATGACTTTGAGCCCATAATTACTGTTGGCAAGCTCAATCGCCTGCACGTCGAGGAATTGTAAATTTGTACGCCACTACTCGCACTTGAACAACAAAGAATTGACGTAATCTTAGCATAAGCGCTTCAAACCATCGCGACGCTAAGCGGAAGCGTTGCAGTAACGCTGCAGTAGCATCGCCAAAGGCAGAACAACATTTCTATTAGACACTGGTGTGCATAAAAGTGCCGGCCGGATCCGAAAAGTGATGTTCGAATTTGCCATTAGATATCTTAGCGGCATCAGCGGCTCATACGACGAAGACCGAGCATCCTCTGCCAGAACCGATATCGAAGTGCTCCGACCGTTCACCTGCGCTGTAAAATAGACCGGAAGTAAGGTGGTAAATGTCACCTACAAGATGGGACATAAAGTCTTTGACACTGTGTTTTCTCAGACAATAGTAGGTGGAGATAACCCACGATACCATTTGATACTTCAGCTTTTTGCACGGTGTTAGAGCTAGTATGCAGATATTTACACTAAGCTAGGTACTGTACTGCTACAATACATATACATTATGGGAGCATTTCCGCTTTATCCTCTAAGACACAAGTATCGATCCGCAATCGGTGGTCAGAGTTGAGATGAAGTATACGTTATACTGGTACGAGTGATTGTCGGTAATTATCTGCTTCCATCCCATGTGTCAAAACCACCTCGTTGGCCTAGTTACCTGAGACTTCTTAGCTGCTGAAGCTCGATCGATCATGTGCCCAAAACTACATCACACTGTTCAGTCCATTTGAGTGTTAATGAGCAGTCTAGTTCTTGCTTGTTTGCTAATAGCTCAGAAAATAGATCCAGTTCGACGGTTGATCGCGGAAATTTTGTGGAAAAACCTCTTCCACAGAGTACATGCATTTCACCATGATTAGTGCAATGTCTACGCCGTCGCATGGAACAGGTCCACAAAGAGATTAGCTTTTGGAGCTGCACTGCACCAAAATTCCAATGAAGACATCGTGTTTGCCAATCCCACTCCTTAATTCTTGCACATGATCTCGTTGCGGAGAGCTCCTGTGATGATGTATTTAGAACACTTGGGGTATATCACATGAAGGGATGTGGTCCTTCAACGAAGTCCTGTATGATCTATGGGTAGCAACACTTCGTGGTGGAAAAGAAAACAAAGAACAGTGTAATCTTTGCAATGATTGTAACCGTGTTAAAGTAATGGTATGGAAATCTTAGCTTTTGCACTTTAACCATGCAATGTGGTATCGGGATTCGTTCAAAGACTTTTCGCATCGATAGGATTCTTCGAAATGAGTATTTTCTTGTAGAAACAGGGAATATGATGCTACATGTCGCCTTGCTTAAGCTACACAAGGCGAATCGTCCGGAATTCCCATTTTGGGGAAGTATAGTATCCTCGAAGGCAGTCACAATTTGATGGATAATGGTCCTCGTATCGGCAAGAGCTAAGCATCGCGACGCCGACTCTTTGTAACAGCCCATTACCGGTTTGGCGCAGCAGAGGGAAGTAGTGCCAGCGTGTTTGTTGATCCTCCAAGAGGAACATGGCAGTACTGCCTTCTGCGGAGATGCTTTCCTCAGCATCCTTGTCCAAATAGACATAGTTCAGCTCGGGGCTTGTACAAACCCAAGTGTTGATATCGCACCATGGTTGGTATTCCTTGTAACTTTGCGACCCATGTGCAAACGTGCTGACTTGTTCTGTCCTTCCATCTAGATGTGTCAATGTGACGCTAGTGTTCATCCACGTACGAACAGGATGAACAGAAATTCTAGCAATAATAGGAAAATAGGCACCTTTTCCGCCCGCAGAAGCCCAGCTCCATGTAGGCCACAGTCCTTGCATCGGAGGTTCTTCTTGGGACTGAGGCCTCCAGTATAGCCCTTCAAGGAACGACAGTGCTTCGTTCGCCATGATTGGAATTGTCAAATGGGATGAGATATTATAGAATATTGATGATTGTGACAATTGTATTGTGATGTGTTCTGTTGTTCTTCTGACGCGTTCTGTTCTGATTTTATTGGTGTTGTTCCACCCGAGCATTGTGTTACCTGACTATCCCTAATGATAGTGATCATGACGCAGTACACCGTCCATTTGACACACCCCCTCAGCTTGGAA
>QVXC01000314.1:0-39300 GCA_003501895.1 Phaeosphaeria sp. A1 3.1a
TCTTATCGATAAGGATCCTACACCAAAACCATCATCTGTACACCAAAACAGCCACTACAACAACAGCCAAATATTTCCAATTACTTGCAAATATAATGAATCCTATATTTGATTGGTTGGTACTACGAGTAACCTATATTTGTTTGATTTGATTTGGTAAAATCAAATCAAATCAATCAAATATTTGATTCTTATTTGTTTGTTGCGGAGTCTGGCACCCTCGCAGTAACTCTGTGTAGTGTTCGACGTCTAAATTGATACTCGTACAGTGTTTTCGCTGCTTCTCGAGAAGAAATTCCAGCACCTCAATGCTTGGAGTGTTTATGGAGGCGATGCGACACTGATTACTGTATCCACGGGGTGGTTGCTTTATGTCAAAAACCCAGGGAAACCGGTGGGCATTGGAATTCCAGATGTATTTGACGGCTTCGATTGAGCCAGCCTCTGCAGCCTCTCTCAACCTCTTCAGGCGCTTTGCATTGGCGTGCATACTACTGTTCGCCGCTAACAGGGGGTCCAGCGCGGATAGGTCATGATACTTTGGAAAATGTTCGGACACAAATCCAAATACGTAGCTTACAACGGGCAATCTCTTCCCTTCCGCGACCCATTGCTCGACGATTGGTGCTACATTCGTGGCCCAGGCAGCCATCCAGGTTTCCTTGTCGAAATCTATTGGTAGGATACAACGCTCAGGGTCGAAGATAAAGACTGCGCGATTTTTGTTGGCACTGTCCATAGCAAGTCGACACAGCTGTTCCAGGTAGTCGCCTCTGTCGCGAGTACCTGCACTGGCACGGCTCAACAGCTCGCAGATCTCTCGAAGTTGTAGCAACGTCTTGTTGCCATCTATCCCTTCGCTTGAGACACGACGCTGCAGATATGTTGCAGCAAATGGAGGAAGGAGGCTTTCGCTCACGAGGGAAAGATTTCTGAACCTTTCATCGAGAAGTGTGGAGCGAAGCAGGGCATCTACAACTTCTCTATCGAATAACCCTGCTCGTAGATCAGCTTTTCGTGTTCTTTACAGATACACTGGGCGGCACGGACTATTGACCAATCGCAGCCTAAGGCCTCGTTTTGCGCCGCGAACATCAATTGCAGAATCCAGGATCTGCTGGAACAGCTCTATTGGGAGGTGGAGAACATGCATTCGACTAAACGAGATCGTTCAAGACTGGTGATGCTGCGAGGGTCCAAATCAAGAGGAGGACAAGAACGACCTGCGTCTAGGCAGGTGCATCTGTGGCGCGTCAGCGCTTACGACACCTACCTGTAGACCACACACATCTAAGACACTAGCACTTCCATGTTTCCAATACGACCACCTTAATTCTACCACATAGCCCATGAATTTATAAGCGCATTATTTTGCGAAACATAATGGGTCTGTTCATTTCATACGCATCGAACTTCTTCAGAAGCAATTCACATCAATATTATCGACCTTCACCTTCTGTCTATGCTAACATCTCGAAACAAGCATAGTTACCTCTTCCTGAATGCAGCCATCTGTACATGTCAACCCACCCTCTGACTTCTTCCTCGAGCAACCCGCACGCCAGCTGTTTCAATGAAAAAATATAAAGATCTCTGGAGCGTGCCCCTTCGCCGCAACACTCAGTCTCACACTCCCATCATAAACCGCCTTGCTTCCGACTGGGTCCTCGAGGAACATCACCCACTTTGATTTTCCTCTTTTTCGCTTCCGATGCACTCTACCACTAACCCAGAAGCAGATGTGAGTCCTCCCAGTGGCAACCCCTCACCACTGGGCAGAGATTCGCCTGCAAGCACTGCCATCTCGAGATGCACAATGATTGACACGGCATTCGGTTTGTCGTCAGCCACACTCCACCGCGCCCGAGAGCCATGACACCCATTGACGTTCCGAATAGATACTGCACAGAGCGAAAACGTCGGGCCGCGGGAACAATCCACTTTCGTCGACGGCTGCGTCCGCTAGGCGCTCGAAAGACCGTGACGTCCTTCAGTGAGGGAGGGGGTGGTTGAGCAGAAAGGCGAGCGCGGTGCTAGACTGGCACGGGGAACTGGACGCGAGTCCAGATCCCGAACACAGCCTTGGGTTGGGCGGGTGGAGGGACTTGGTGTTGCGGAGCAGCGATGATATCGTTACGTGGACCAACGTCCCCTGTTACTCGTGAGGGTATGTTTCTGTTAAAGGAGGGGGAGATCCATATCTGGTCTCCGGATTGCGGATCCGGTAAGGAGAAAAGAAGAGGTAGAGGGGAAGCAGCGCTTTTATCATTTTGTAGGCATCCGGCGATCGTGAGCGGCGCTAGAGCGCATTGGGGTGGCGGCGAGGTGGCTGAGGGGGTGAATGTGAGTTGTTAGCGTTTGATAAGTGGTGAATGTGAAAACATAAGTCGCGAGCAGGTGAACTGAACTTGAACAAGGTCAACAACACCGCCGAGCATCGGCAACATCGGGAGCATCTTGGGCGAATTTATAGTTCACAGCGGAGGTGAACAGGAGAACGTGGTCTAAAGAGATGTGTGGATTCAAATTCTTTGCATGTGGTGCCCACCCTGTTAAACACTGTCGTGCCAAGCCCGAACTGATGATGTGCTCAGTGGATATGTTTTGTAAATTGATTGCAACTCTCCAAGCTCAAGGAAAATAAAAAAGATAAGAGATTGCAGTGACTACAGTGATGTTGCAATACGTGGATATGGCCTGGAAATAGGGTCTTTAAGCAATCGAGACATAACCAGACTTCTCGCCAGCACGAAACTGAAACGTGGCGATAGTAGCTCAGCACTTGTGACTTTAATTTGAGATATATCGTAAGGTAGGGCAGAACCATGGAAGCCGATGAAGGTGACGTGCATGAAACATTTGTTCGGCATTGTTGAAGGTTCGCGATTGCTATGGATCTCGGTACAAGACTTGATGTTGTCTCCAACAGCAATCAGTACCAAAGGTTGAAGATCAACGTTAACATGATCAAGTTAGCTCGATTGAACTAACGTTAACGTAATCGAAGTAACTTCGTTCCGACGCCTGTCAGACTGATCCGCAACACCAAGTCGCAATGAGGATCATGTAATGTGGTTAATCAGCCACGCCATAGTCTTAGACTCTACCTCTGACGTCAGCGCAACACAATTTCTTACCAAGAGAGAATTTCCTCAACCCAAACTGTGCACTATAAAGAACGTGTTGCGCGACGAGCCTGGAAAGAGCAATTTTCCGCATTGGAAAATTACTACGATGGGCATGGTTTCGAGCCTGTATTGATGAACTGTGCGCGTGACGTATGCATGCGCAAGTCACTAGCTGGCACTTCGTAAGTGGGACGCCTTGAGCTCTAATAAAGTTCGACTGTGCAGCCTCAGAAAAATGGCTCAAGTGACGCATTGGTCGCCTTGCATATATAGTCCATACCCAAGTCCCTCAGGGACATCGCAATAACACACAATATCCAGTTGATATGCAATTGACACATTTCCTCGCCGTGGGGCTCGGCCTCGCAACAAGCATTGATCATGTCGCAGCGCGCGACTGTGGGTGCAACGCCGGCCTCCCCTCCGACATCGAGCCTGGAAAATCAGTGAACCTTACTATTCCTAGCAAAAGTGGTGTTACACCCCGCAAGTACCGGCTCCATCTGCCTGAGGATTACGATGGCACCAAAGAACTACCACTCATTCTCTCCTTCCATGGACGGACACAGGATGCAAAGTATCAGGAGGAGCTCAGTCAATTTTCCAATGCAAGCTATGGCTTCAAAGGGATCTCGGTATACCCACAAGGTGTCCCGCTCAATGGCAAGGTTCGTGATCGATGCATCTTCGGACAGAACAGATCAACTGACACCACGCCAGACTCCCCAATGGCAAGGCGATCCAGATGCACCCTCTGATATCAACGACGTAACTTTTACACTCGAGCTCATCGACCATCTCGAATCAACCCTCTGCATCGACTCATCCCGCATCTACGCAGCCGGAAAGTCTAACGGCGGCGGCTTCACAGGCCTTCTTGCATGCGACCCCATCGCATCCACTCGCATCGCCGCCTTTGCCCCCGTATCCGGAGCATTCTACCTCAACCGCACGACGCAGCAGCTCCCTCCATGTAATCCGGGCCGCCTTCCTATTCCTCTGATGGAGTTTCACGGTCTCAAAGACGGCACAGCGAACTACACTGGCGGCCTGAACACGCGTGGAAAAGATAATCTTACTGATATCATTACGTACGTGGACGATTGGGCGAAGAGAGATGGGTTCTATGTTGATCAGAATACGACGAGCACGCTATGCAATGGTCCCAAGGGAGCAAAGCTCGTGACCAAATATGCGTGGCCCGACGAAACAGTCGTGCACTACGCGTACAAGAACATCGGACACGATTGGCCCAGCTCCTTCGCGAATGGCGATACAAACGATACGTTCACTTGCAAAGAGGCTGAGGCGACGAGTATCATTTTGAAGTGGTTTGAGAAGTGGACGCTATAGATATACTCTGCTCTGCTATGTTATGCCACGCCAACAATCCAAATAATCAAGCCTTTACGTAGATGATTAATGAACAATTGATTTACAGTCGCGAGGCACCACTCACTTTCTGACGCGCTTTATACATGCCCGCTTCGAACGCGCGAGTTAGATCCGCAGACTTTGCGTCGCCTGGCGGAAGGACTTGGCTGGCATAAAGACCGCAGAGGTCGGATTTGCGGTCAACCCACTGTACACGTAGTTTCTTAGTACAAAAGCTATGTTGAGTGAGCGGTGGGTGGTGGTGTCGAGTTACTTACCCAGATGAGATTCGGCAGACCGCCCCAAACCATTGTCCCGGCCTTCATGCCGTTCGGGGCATCGCTGTCGAGCAGGAGGCCGCCGAGACCCCAGTCTTTGACGATGTCTTTGGGGATACCGCCCATTGCGTTGTTGGTCTGAAAGTTGTCAGTTAAGTTGATGGATGCAAAGCTGTCGCAATTGCGACCGAGCAATCGTCACAAACTTACGTAGTCATCCTGCAACATCATATTCAGCATCTTTTTGCTCCCCTCTCCAAGCTGCGGCTTGAAAAACTCCTCAACCGTACTATTCTTCAAAATCTTCTCGTCCGCACCCGTCGTCAACACACCCCTCAGTACCTTCAGATACTCCTCTGCAGAAGTAAATGTGCCCTGTCCACCCATGCAGTCCTCAATCTCGCCACCATCGCCACGCTTGTATGGTAATGCACCATCGGTAAAGCGAAGCGTGCCGTCCTCGGTGCGCAAACTCATGCCTGCTTGGCGCTCTTTCATGTCTGGGCGCTGAGACAGGAAGAATGTCGTGTCTTTGATGCCGAGTGGACCCCAGAGGTTAGCTTTCATATACTCTTCGAGCGTCTTGCCGCTCAAGCGCTCGACCAGTAGGCCAGCGAAGTCGATAGATGGACCGTACGCCCAGCTCTCGCCTGGCTCGGCGACGAGGGGGTGCTTGAAGCGCTCGAGAAGCTTGCCACTGCCGCTTGAAGTGCGCTTGTTGTAAGCTAGCCATGCGATGAGTTTGGGGTGGATGGCGTCGTAGCTCAAGCCGGAAGAGTGTGTGAGCAGATGGCGCAATGTCATAGGTACGGTGTGCTTCTCTTCAATGGGCTTGCCGGTGCCTTCTTCGATGCTTTTGACGACGGTGTATGATTCGAGCTCGGGGATGTGTTTGTATATAGGCTCATCAAGGGTGACGAGACCTTGCTCGACAACTTGCATTGCGCAGATGGAGGTCATGAGCTTGGTGCAGGATGCCACCCACATGACAGTGTTGAGGTCAAAAGGTTTCGAATTAGCTTCCTTCATCGAGTTGGAGCCAAAGGCTTTGCCGTAGTGGTATGAACCTAGATGCATCATCATGAACAAAAGTACTAATTTAGTGGGCTGACAATCCTACCATCGCCGTTCGTCGAAACCAAAGCACAGCCTGGGATCTCCTGCTTGGTGACCGCATCCTTAATCGTGGCTTCAAAGTCGGCCATATTGTGATCCTCAAACAGAGGTGATGTTTTGAGGAGTAATGTTAAATCAGCTCAATGGTGTAGAGGTCCTAGACGATACTAGAGCTTATGTACTCGTGTTTGGCTAGTTCGGCCGAATGTCAGAAAGAAGTCAGAACAGGCAACCGCTTCACCCTGCAGCCGTAGTGGGACAATAGTGCGCAGGGATGTAGTTGAATCAGAATATATAGGTGTCCACTGTCAATTGGTGTAAGAGCGGTCTGCATTTATTCCATTGGATTTCGTCCGGTTGTGGTACCTAGCTACAAGTGTGCCTCGGTACACTAGGTAAGTTAATGCGGGGTGCCCTACGCCCCAGAGCACAGGTGTCAAATACAGCCATGGCCACAGACCTGATACGGTATTCAGCGCACTCCTTGAGACGTGTGACTTCGAGTCCCTAGCTTCGCGCTGACTCGCATTGGAGGGTTCATCGGCGGTTGCGATCTTTCAGCACTGCAAAGAACGAATCGTGCGCACGACATCGAGCAAAACCACAATCCTGTGCAGCTTTGTGCACGATGTCACTTATCCGAATCCGACTCTCCTATGCCCGAATCACTCCAAAGGCTGTACGCCCGGTTAGCTAGACATGTCACTGAAGTTACCGCGAGAACTTACTCTTCGACCACTTTCACATTTGGTGAAATCTTCAGCCCCCAGAAAAAAATCATCATATCGTCTTGGAGAGGATGCAACGCAGGATCGTTCTTGTAGCTGTCCTCGTTTCTGATCACCTCCGCGATACCATGTATTTGATCCTCCGCCGACTCTGGTTCCGGATCTGGTGGAGGACCTTGGTGTGTGGTCCATGGTCCTGGATCGAACCGCTTGGTGGCCTCCGCAAGACTTCGGTAGTCGAGCATTGTGAGATGCTCCATCGGTTTGAAGCCTGCACAAACATTAGCTTCTGTCGCCATACGTACACTGATCAACTCACTCCCAATGTAACAATCCGATGTATGATGGCCGGCTTCTCGACCACAGTCCATGCACGGCAGATCAGGATACATGTCCTCAACGATGGTCTGCAGCGATATACTGCGGCTAGTACTCTTATTGTTCTCGTTGCAATCGGCTTCCGGATTCTGTTGCAACGACTTAGCCTTTCCGACCGCGCTTGACGATCCCGCCCTCTTGACCAGATCGACCACTTCTTGCAAGCCAGTGCTTGTTGCCGAAGACTCGCCACGCGGGTTTACGGGATTTGCGACAGGAAGATTATCGGTGCCAGGGACTTCATCGAATTCTACTGAAGGCAGATCCTCATAGACCATATCATTCGACTCGTGGGGCTGTGTTGGCGTGTTGGGTGCTACCTCGAGCTGTGGCCCGGCGGCTACCTGAATGCTTGGTGGTGGCGCGATAATAGGAGCGAGTGATGAAGAAAGCCCGAGAATACTGAAAGAATCTGCGAGGGGCATAACTGACGAGATAGAACCGGATGACACCGCTTGTGGGCGATGGGTCAGCGACGATGGCGCTGCTTCTGAAGTCAAATGTCCCGCCATCACATCAGGCCGCGCTGGGCCTGATGGATACCTTTCCTGGTCGTATCGGTTGTCATTCAGATGTCGCGGCGGGATCGTAGTGTCCCGAGACTGCAAGGAGGGACTCGCGTGCGCTGAGTGCCTGGACGGCTCCGCAGTTGCTGGTGGAGCTTGACTGGGTCCTGCACGATCGATCAGGCCAGGCTCGGTAGTAACAAAAGAATGTTGCGCAGCACCGCTTGCTGGCTCAGAGCGCTGTGGAGAAGGGTTATGTTGGCTTTGTGATAGGGACGGTGAGGCTGAAGATAGCGAAGGAGAATGCGGTTGTGCAGGTTTGGAGGGGGTTCTCTGCGGTGATCTTGAGGGGGCCATCAAGAATCCTGAACCGAGACGAATGGTCGGAGATGGCGCTGGTGAGCCGAAGGTGTTCCATCCATGATCAAAATGAGCGTGTGGCCCTCCAGTACTCACGCCCGCCTGTGGTGATGGCAGGCGCGAGCTGTGCGATGGTCGCAATGGTGATGCAGAAGCCCCCAAATTCTGCACAGATGTGGAAGATATCGACGCCGCAGCACGCTTGGTATCCCAGTAGCTTTTCATGCGAGGATCCACAGGATACAGAGGCACATTGCCTGGTATGGCCAAGGACTTTCCGAGGAAGCGACGAGCCTCGTGTATGTGTTGGAGGTGTTGTGCTGCATTGCCGCCTAAAGGGCCAACAACATTCTCATCGATACTGCCGGGGACCCAGCGAAGTTGGATGTCTTTGTAGGTTCCATCGCCACAATGGACAGCGGACAAAATAGATTCCGGGCTGTGATGACCAACTGCATATGCACGCTGTTCATCTACTTCTGTGGTGAAGCGCCAGTACCCATTCTTCATGTGTGCAGCATCGAGCTTTCGCACAAACCGCTCAAACTTGCCGTGCCGGTCTGTAACGACTCCGCAGTGTGCGGTGTGGTAGCGTGACAGCGAGCTTGCTGCATCCGGGGGTCGGGGTTGTGTGGCCATATTACACTTCTCGGGAGGAATTGTTCGGGTTGATGCAGTTGTATGAGGTTGGGTGGCGTGGAGCCTGGATCTGTTGAGTCAATCTATGTTGTCGTGGTTGTTGTTGACAAGGTTGGGTGCCCAAACGATAGTGCGCTTGTGGCTAACGTGAGTTGAAAACGCGGTGGACAGGAAAAGTACAGATGAAAGGCGTATGTGAACACAAGGTAAGTTTGCGATAAAGCTGAGCAGGTTTCGAGGTGTTGTCACCTCCGTAGTAAACACGGAACTGGGATGCTCCAGGTCTCCTTGCGCATCACGGTGAGAAAATTTCAGTCGTGCCCGCTTTCACCGCAATGAGGCGTATAGGGAGACAGCGGAACTATGGGTATCTTGAACAAGGACATAGAGTCAAACGACGAAGAGCATGCGGGCCCTATCAGTTAATCGCAGGTTACGCGTTGAGAGTCTACGTGCGAGAGTTGACAACGGCACCAGCCTGTGGTTGGCAATCCCTGCAACCATCATGGTCCAGGCGTCAGAGCGCGTCGACAGTTTTGCCTCTATTTCTCGAAGATATAAGATACACGAAGGAATGAAATTTCGAGATGCAGATGCGAATGTGAACGAGGAAGAGACGCGGTCAAGGCGAGTGGCGTCGTTGCCTGTCTTCGTCGCTAACCACATTCGTCTCAACCTTCCTCCACCCACAATCATCATCCTGACGAGTGTCATAGAACTACGTTGCTGCAAGTCTATTTCTCGCTGACCGTATAGACACCCCCAATTAGTCGACGTCCGATCTGGGAGCGATGGAGCATGTGGGCGTACGACGCAGAAAAGCTGGCGCAGGATCATGGTCAATTCCCAACCCATCAAAGCAAATCTTGGTAACGCCTTCATCGCATTCTAACTACACTTCAATCTGAGCAGCGCTTACAGGCGGCGGTGCCGTCCCTTTTCCATCGCCCATCGCCTTCTGCAAATTGAAACCCCTCGCTTCCTGACCCGCATTAAGTCCCCAAGCCGTCGAGCTATCATCGTGCACCGTCGTCCGCCGTACGTCCCGCACAAACTTGCCCTCGAAAGATCCTCCCGTCGCCCTATGCATGACACCCGTATTATCCCAAGCCACCATATCGCCCACATTCAGCCATTCCATGCTCATCACATATTTCGGCTGCGTCACATGATCCAGCAGCCTCTTGAACAGCACCTCGCTCTCGCCCTCTTCCAGCGGCTCGCAATCCTTCGTCTCCAGATGATGGCAATGCGTCGACAGGTACAGGTTCGTTCGTCCAGAAGGTTCATGCGTCTGCACAATCTTATGCCGCATCATCGGCTCACTCTCAGGTACGAGATCCTTGAAGAACTCTGGCGATCCCAACTTTCTCGAATGCAACAGCGTATGAGCACCCACTAAATCTCGTTCCAGCAGTTCCTTCTTCAGCCCTTCGTCCAATCCATCCCACGCCGTCCTACTATCCGCGAATTCCGTCTCCCCACCATGACCCGGCGGAGGCAGCTTTATAGCCCGTAGCAACGACCAGCTCGCGCGCCGCGGATTGAAGCTCGAATCGACATGAAACAGCGCATTGCCTTTATTGTAATGTGCGCGCGGCGAGTCCGGAGCAATTGGGTTTCCTTCCTCGTCCACATTCCCCGCGTCGAAGAGCTCGTAGTGCGTGTACCGTAGCTTGCGGCCTCCAGTGAGGTAGCGCCGCACGTTGTTGAGCTCGCCGATGCGCGCGGAGAAGTCGACGTGCTGCGCGTCGGAGAGGCCGGTGTTGCGGAAGACGAGGAAGCCGTACTGTGGGATGGTGAGTGTGGAGGTTTCGAGGAGAAGCTAGAGGACGGTGGTATACCTTTGCCATTGCCGCCTTTATCTCACGGAACTGCTCATCTGATAGGTTCTGGAAATCGACATCTTGAATCTCGGCGCCGAAGGTTGGGTGGAGCTCTTTGATGGTGATCGTGCGGAAGGGTGTGGTTTGCGTAAGTAGGCCGGGGATGTTGGTGGTCACGATATCTGAGCAGTGGAAATATTAAGTACCTAGATGCTCATAGACATAATAGTTCGAATACTAGAAAGTTCCTGCTGCCGTCAATATATGCCCAAGCCTTCCCTCAAGCTCCGCGTAAACACATCCTCCACGTCCCTACACCTGCAAGTCAGCGCCACGGCCCATGAGCCATCGCAACATCACAAGCAACGTAATTGGCCTTCGCCCTCTTTACGCCGATCAAATCCAGGAGCCGTGGTGTCTTCCCCGCACTTCTGATGCAAGCTCTCCACGCTCCACATGCACGACATCGGTATGTGGGGCCACCAACCTACATTCAACCTCACCCTCACAGCACGGTTTCATTCACGCAGGGAAATGCACAATTGGGGTTTTCAATGTAATTTTCTGTCAAATAAGTGTAATAGTGTGCAACTCAAGCGTCATGGGCTCAATTGCGAAGCCTGCTCCAACTGTGTGAAGCGCAAGACGTATGTTGAATCGTCTGTTTCGTCGCTAATGTTGAATATAGCGACCATCGCGTTGCCTTCGATCATCCTGCCTTGATCGTTATCCATCTCCTTCGCCGTGAATGTAACTCCTCGTCTCCTTCTCGTGTGTGTCTTGACCTCCTCGTCTTCTCCAGTGATGTGTCTTTAACGCCGCCGACCCTCAGCAACGCGGCGCTCATGCTCCTCCAAAGCCTTGCGCTGACGCTTCGCACCACTCTCCGGAGATCCAATGGTCGCGGCGCCGTTGAGTGCAATCTGCATGCCGGCGTCGAGGTCGCTAGTGGTAGTAGTAGAAGTAGTAGTAGTTGCAGTGGTAGTGGTGAGTTCCTCGGGGAACGGTATGATGGTGAAGGAACCGTCTGTGGGGGAATCTGTCTGAAACCACCAGGACGGGTCGGAGGGAAAGCTGTTGATGTCGAGGAGGAGGTTGTCGTCAAATGGCTGTGTTGCGAGGAACTCGTCGAAGGCGGTTCCAGTGACGGCAATCTGCGAGTTGTCGACCTGGGGCTGGGTATCTTCAGTGGAGTCGATGGAGGGCAAAGATTCGAGATATTCAGCGAAATTCATGGGTGAAGTCGGACCCACCACGGCGTCGCAGGCGGTGCTCTGTGTGTTGGAGTTGGTGGGCGGTATGTTGATGAAGTCGTCGAACAGATCGCCAATCGCGGCCAGGGAGTCGTCGCCTGCGGTGTTCTCCGCATGGAATTCGTCGAAGAAATCAGGGGAGATATAGGTATCATCCTTGTTGGCGACGTCGGTGGCAGGAGCACTGGAGGCAGGAGAGGTCGCGGTCTGGTTCAGTATCCCTGGAGAAGAGCCGGCATCTGGAGAAGTCGCGGTGTCGTTGGCAGAGACGTACGACATAAGAGAACCGATGGCGGCGGCTTCCAGAGCATCTCCCTGTGGCTCAGGAACCGCTGTGCGGCCCAGGGCGCCAGGCACAGCGAATTTCTGGCCAGTGGCAGGGTCAATGCCACGGAGAAGGGGCAGCAACAAGCGAGCCTTGTCGGACAAAGGCAGTGACATGAAGTTCTCATCGTAGAGTTCGGAGACGGGGCGCTTATTCTGAACGGACTCGTCAGGGTTGGTGAAGGCGGAGGCGTCAATGGTGGTGAGATCGACGCCATCGAAATTGAAGGAGGCTTGCTGCTTCTTCGGTACCTTCTTTGGCGCCTGCTTCCTCTTCTGCGCGGGAGCGCGAGGCTTCTTTGGAGCGGCCTTGCGCTTTGGAGGCGGAGAGGTCTTGTTGCTTGCAGCAGGACTTGAAACCATGATATGACCCGGGGTCAGACCAATGCCGCTGTCGTACATAGCACGACGCTGGTCCGCCGTCACACCGGGACTCCACATGGCCTCGATTGGGCCTCGAACGGTCGCGCCTTGCGTGGTCCTTTTTGGCGTCGGTGTTGCAGGACACGCACGTTTCGAAGGTGGTGTGGCATTGTAGCCACCACGCGAGGCCGTCCTCTTGCGAGGCGGAGGCGTCTGGACTTGCGTCGGAGGCTTGCTGGCAGCAATCTCGGCCTGCAAGACACTCATGCGGGCCTGCAGGGCTGCCAGTTCCCGGGCTGGATCGGCTTTGGATGTCGAAGCCTGGAGATCCGCGAGGGCGAATTCAGAAGCCGAAGACACAAACTTCGCGCCACCGCGGTGGACCTCAGGTAAGTCTGTAGACGTCGGAGAAGCCCATTCAAGGTGCTGTGGTGCATCAGGCTGATGCATTGGGGTTGAGATGTCGCCGAAACTGCCGTCGTAGGAGTCGAGGTTGGTGTTGGACATTGTGGTTGATTTGGGTGGGAAATGGAGTATGAGGAAGAGAACAGGACAGTAACCGGCGAGAAATATAAAGGCCTCCTTTGTGGGAGGCTGGGTATAGATAATCCGGCCGGCGAGGGGGCTGGGAGTGGAGTCAAGGTCTCGCAGCGAGAGCTTTCACCTCTTGCGAAATCGCGCAATCGAGGCCACTATAGTGGATCAATAGGAGGCACAACAGCAGTCAATAGGCAGCTCCGCTTGAGGCCCATGTTCCCCAGCTCTTCATGTGGCTGGGGAAGTAAGGCCGCGCTATCAGTGGTGCGACGGCAAGTGGCCGGTGTGAAAGTCGACTCCGCGCCAAGCATCGTGATATCGTGGTTGGAGTCGAGACTGCCAGGCATAATTAGTCAACTGAGCACGATGAACCATCATGGAGCATATATGTACTGGATAGAAACGGCGGGCTTGATATGGAGGAGGCTTGCCAGTGTGTTGAGCGGACTTGCCTCGGCGGTGAAGGTGAAGGACCTCGAGCGACCACGTGACGGCCAACGTTGCAACCTGCCAGGCAGCGAGCCGCGACTCGACTCACAGAAATCGAGAAATCGAATAGTCATTTTACAGTTTCCGTATGTTCATGCTGCATTTGTGAGCGGATAATTTCAGCAACCTTGTCAAGGCAGATCCTACCATGGCGAACTTAAAGGACAGGCGGTGACGTCATTGGCGACGACGCGTCCTGTGGACATACTACCGGAGTATAATGAGGACATCTCATGCATCAATGCGTCGCTGTGTCGAAGAGATACGCTCACCGGGGTACTCCCACTGGCCGTAGGGCAAAGTACTGCCAAGGTCGGAGTGTAGGTGTGTGGTAAGAGTGCAGATGGGCAGGTTATAGGGGGATTATAATTCTAAATATACGCGCCAGTAGATGTACTCCAGCAAGTGGTATTGTATTCGTGTTCAATAGCTATTCGCAAAACAATGTGAGGCACGCTTCAATGTAGGTCGTACGATCAACCGCGCTAGCGCGTGCTTTGACACCAGCCAAACCCGACGACACACCGCCGCTGCATGCTACAATCTTCACCTCGCAAAGTTATGCATGTCTTAACATGTTCCAGATAAAATTCCATCTCAATTTTCCATCGGTGCTCCTCCCTCCAACAGTGTTTCTCAAGGCCTCTGTCTAGCATCCGAGGACAAAAGTGTTATAGAAGTCGACCTTGTTATCATCCTCCAATTCCCCGTAGTCATCCTGGTTCATGTGTTGAGCAAACCTGGACTCCCAGGGCTGCGGTGAGGTCACCGGTGGTTCTGCGGCTGGATCTATGCGTCGGCGCTTGTCTCTACGACCTGCAAAGACAACGTTGCGCAGCGCTGCAGGCTCTGCTTGGTATGGTGCGGTTGCTGGTATTGGTCGCCCTGTTCGTGCAGGAATCATGTGTTGAACACCTTCTCGCTCTTCAGCTTCTACTCGCGACGTCGCTATTGGTCCCACTTGGTACGGAGCCATTGCTGAGACCGGCTTTACAGGCTGTGCCACAGTCATGTGTAGGGCCTTCTCCCGCTCTTCAGCTTCGATCCGCCGTGCCGCTTCCTCCTCTGACATCGGCTTGAACAGACGGTCCTCCCACACCTTGCCAGCATCTTCAAGCCGCTTTTCTCCTTCGGGTCTCAGCGTCTTCAGCATTCCATATACCGGCGGGTCTGGCCATATATCATCTGCAAAAGGTTCAGCGTTCAGCTCTGCGACCTTGACATTATGAGGTTGCTCAGATTGGATCCAGTACGCCTCGCCGTTGGCTAATTTCAGACGGTGTATCTCGTCGTGCAGCTGTTTCATGGTTGTCTCCTTTTTGTAGTAGTAAGTTACCAGTAATGGTACTTCTCGAACTCGTTTTCCAACTTTCGATACTTCGTATCCATCCTGTCCTCGGCAGTGGCATACTCTTGCTGGAGATTCTGGTGCTCTTGTTGGAGCTCCTTGTACTGGCTTTCTGTCCACGTAGAATTTGTGACCAGATCGGTCACCCAAGACAGCGCATGTACGGTGCTCACATCCAGATGACCACCGCACCGAGTGACATCCCGAAGAAGATTGAGCTCTTCTATGGAGGCTTCCGTACTTTCCTCGAGGTTTTCAAGCTTTGCCTTTGTCTCAGCCAGCTCAACTTCGGTCAAATTAAGTATGATATGTTTGCGTCCCAAACAGGTCCTCATACTTGGCTGCTGACTGCAGGGCGTCATTCTTCGCGGCCTCTTCGGTGAGGTAGGCTTTGCGAAGATCATCGTTCTGACGCTCCACAGCGTCGAGGGTAGGGAAAGGCGCGATAATGCCGTCCCCGTGATGCCCTTCCACCTGTTTCGAAGCTGCGCGAAGCTGTTCGCGCTGCAGATCAATCATCTCATCGCGGTCGGAGATCACATTTGGGAGACGATTTGCTTCGCGACGCACCGAATGCTCTGCCTCCTGATGCTTAATGCAAGTGTCAGACATCTGCTGCACCCGATCGAGGAGGCATTCATTGCTCTCGGCCAGCTGGCTGACCCTGTCGCGGAGTTCCTTGATTTCCTTTTGCGAGGCAATATCATCGTCGATCTTGTGGTGCAGACTCCTCACATCGGGAGGTTTACTCCTGAGCAATCCGGACATCTGCTGTACTAGTCGATCCAGTTGCTGATTCCGCTTCACGAGGCTTGTGATGGTTGTCTCGTTGGCGTTTGAAGCATCCTGAGCATCAGCTTTCGTCATGAGTAGCTGCTTTTCCAGGTCTTTGGTCTTCGTCGACATGTTCTCTCGGGCAGCTCTGCAACCCTTGGCGATGTGTCGCTCGGTTGAGAGCTCTCTCCTCAAGGCAAATTGCTCTGAGGTGGCGGTCTCCAAGGCGGCCTCCAGATCTTCACCGGCCATTGCTGCGAGCGCTTTCGCTTCTTCTGTCTCTTTGATCTTTTCTAATAGGCTCTCTTTGAAAACGTCCTTCATCGCATCGGTGGCACATTGGTATTCGACCTTCATCCTCTCCATTTCCTCGTCTTTCGCCCGAAGCTCGACATAGTGGAGCTCTTGAGTCGATGCCTGCTCAGCTTTGCGATCTATGAGCTCCTCTCCGAGTTGGTCACACCTGTTTTCCTCTTCTTTGAGGCTGTCGTAGATCTCCTGCAGCTTTCCATAATCGACCTTGCGCTGGCTTATTTGCTTGTCGTACTTATCTTTGAGCGCATTACATTGCTGCTCCGAAGTGCTGAGCCTGTCGCCGACCTGTGCTAGATTGTTTTCAAGTTGGCGGTTCGTTTTATTCAACTTCCGTTCGCGTTCGGGAAGAGTCTGGCTACTATTTTGCAGCGTCTGGTCGGTATCGTACTGATCATCGCGCACATTACTATCGCATGCTGGCCTATGAGACGAGCAACTGCTCTCGCTCGTGGTGTGGTTCGCCGTCTCTGCGCAATATCCGTTCTCGATCGCAGAGTCGGCGACAGAATTCGCGGGCCGTTCTTGCTTGCTCTTGAGGACGATGCGAGGGATCACCGAGCTCTGTGGTTCTGTTAGTGCTAAACTGTCATGAAGGGGAAAGTGACTGACTGCAGCCGGATCCGAATTGCGCGGTGCAGACCGCGTAGTCTGCTCGACTGTGAATTGGAACAGCGGTAGACACTCCTTGCCCGGTTCCAAAATGCATATCTCGAACATCGTGTGCGGCTCTACCGTGGCGGTCTCCTTAGGCTTCTTGGACTTCCTATGCCTCTTCTTGGAGCGGCCCTGACGCTGAGCACCAGCCGCAGAATGAATGTCCGCCATACTTTCTTGGGGAGGAATGTTGCTGTTGTTATGGTTGTCGACGTGTCGTGTACCCAGCTCAGTCATTGTCATCGTAGAGGTGGAACTTTTGTTTTGACAAGCTGTGGTGTTGAGGTTGACGATGGATGAGAGGTGAACACCATGAGTGGTATGCGCTGTATATATATCACCGCAGTCATACTGTTGTGACATGACGTATTCTGGCGGAACCGAGCCGTGCTTTCACGATGCTCATACCGAGAAGGGAAACCTGGTGTTGAATTTCACTTTTGCCGGATCGCATGCTGATGCGTTCGTCGGTTTGCCCGTACGGAACAGGTCGAATCACGGGTGCTGGATCGGACCAAGATACACATGGCACATATTGTGCCCTCCGAGACGGAACCGATCTTATATGCTCCCTGAATATGGCATCCAGCACAGAAAGTTGCCATTCACACAGCACTAATGCTTACGCGATAGCTCTCGTGCAGTCAGTACGGCTACATGGTCTGGTAACATGGTGGTTGAACACAGTGACTCCCATGGACCAAGAACGTGCCTATCGTTAGTGTACCAACAAAGCAAATATTGACTCCAGAAAATTTCAGTCGTTGAACATGTCCTGAGTAAGGCAGTAGAGATAGAAAGATTGAGGAAGCTTGATTCAGAAATAGTGGTAGCCCCAGGGAATAAACATAATCAGTTCAGAAAGGAAGTTGCCATGACTGCAAGCAACTATACTCATAGACTTCAGCAAACATGCACAAGCAACGAGGATTCAATCTTTTTTCTTCCAGGAACTTCAAAATTCTCATTCCATATTAAGTATTACCAAAACTTCCAAACAACTTTTCGCGAATCTCGTGGGTATATCGCTCGCTCCCTTTCCAACTCCAACATCAGAAAAATGACTTTTAGTTCCTCTTCCTCTCCCTCATCTCACCAATCCCCTCCCCTTCAAACCACGCTCCCCATCCTCCCCTCAGCCCTCCTCTCCGCTTCCGCCGGCATCCCATACCCCTCCAAAACCGGCGTCCTCGCACCTGCCCCATACTGCGCCTGATAGCTATAGTAGAGTTAGTAAAAACATATTACTAATTAAGATATAAATGCATACGCCGCGTTGACGCTACGATGGTGCTCGGCGGCGTGGTGCTTGATGTCGCGCCACATTTTCTTGATGGAGCTGTTGAGCGTGCGGTGGGTCTTCTCTTGGCTGGCGACGAAGTGGTGTGCGTCCTGGCTGGGGCGGCGGGATTGTTCGAGAGGGGTTGTGGCGGAGGGGGTGGAGGTTGTGGTTGAGGAAGGGGAGGTTATGGGGGATGGGGTGGAGAGGGAGAGGACGCGGGGGTGGGAGTCTGTTGTGTTCATTTTGGATGGGTTGGATGGATGGATTGAGTTGGGGTCGATTGTAGTAGTTCCGACTTTTGGGTAGATGGTAGTAGTATAGTAGAATAAGAGTAGTATCGAACAGATGATGTGCGTGCTATGACAATCCTCCCATCCCATTCTTATCCTCCCCTCTTTATATACCCCATACCCACCCGTGCCACCCACCACCCACCCACCCTCCAAAGAAAATTCTACTCTCCTGAAATTTCCAACCCTCAAGCCCAGATCTCACGATCCTCGCACGTGCACCGTGACACATTTTTCGCAGCGCCTGCACATGTGGGTCCCAGAGCACCTCGGGGTGTAACAGTACGAAGCAGCCCACGCCACGAACTCGCACTCACCGCAGGGCGTGGCCACTGAAGCACTGACCTGTATTCTTTTCCATACGCCGCAAGGAGGAATTCCCAGGCTGTATGGGGCCAAGCGCCATGGCAAAATGTCCGTTGACGGCAAAGCTTCCTTGTCATGTACAGTAGTGCGGTTGTCGTCGGCTCAAGTTTCTGAGGTATTTCGGCTTAAGCCGAGCAGGCTCTGTCTTTGAGGCTCCACAGCCAGCAGTATGACCGTGGCGTCTTTGACACATGAATTGTCCGTTAGAGGTATTCGGTGTGTCATAGCCGCCTTGCGGAATATTGTGTATTTGTTCGTGCCTTGGAGGTGCAAGAGGATTGGTTGCTGAGCTTGATTTTGCGGCTCAACGAAAGTTCGAGACGCCACACGTGCATGGCGAGGGATCTGGCGTTGGTGCTGTGATCGTGAGGTAATCTTGATCGTTTGTTTCGAGTTGAACAAGGCTCGGAGTAATGGTTGTGTCGAAGATCAAGGCATGGTTCTTTCCGCAGGAAAACTCACGGAGTACTTCTTCATACCACAGACAACCACTTTCATTGTCCGATCGATCGATCAATCGGAGGAGTATCTGTAAACGCACTTGTATAGTACATGGGGAAGATTATGATCGCAGCAAACGCCCAGGACCATGCTCTTGAACAACAAGAAACGCAGTTCTGACATTAGGATGATACAAGAAGGGTAGGTAAGAGGCAGGAGTAAGATGGTAGACAATGCAGCGTGAAAAGATTACCATATCCATCAATCATGTTTCGACAAAAAAGGCTAAGGGGGATGATGCCTGCTAAAAATGCATCCACGAGATGGTAGGGACTATGGATAGTCAATGAAGCCTGGGCGGGGATACTATCTCGCGAAGACCTTGACTATGCCGTCGCCACCTGCCGAGACGACGAGACGCCCGTCTTGGCTCCATACGACGCTGCATACACCTTCACCGCGCATGATACGATGCGCGGTGATCTCTTGTGTACAGATGCGTTTGTCGAGCGACCAGAAGCGGATCGAGGCATCGTGGCCGGCAGAGACAGCTTCGCGACCGTCTTTGCTGAGCGACAGGGAGGAGATGGCAGAAGGATGAGCGAGCATCTGGTACGTGCATTGACCTGCGATCGTTAGATACTGATACGAACATGTGTATCAAGGCAGCGAAACTTACCAGAATTTGCATCGAAGAACCTGATGTATTGGTCTTCGTGCCCGCTGATCACGACACCTTCTAGCCCGCCACCGCTGCTTGAGCCAGTTGGCCCGTGAATGCCCTCCTCATCAGAGTTGCCGCGGCCGGCCTCTACTTGTCCTTCGATACTCTGCGATGTTGCGACCACTGAAGTAATACCAGTAGCTGGTGTGTCGTCATAAGTCTCATTGCTGGCCATGCCGATGAGTTCTTCTCCCGTCCGTGTGTCATAGACAAGGATTGACGCATCCGCAAACGACACAACGAAGTTCTCGCCGTTCAGCGCAAGTGGGCTGATACATGTGGGCGAGGGGTGTGTAGCTCGCTCGATGGTGTGCACCAACATGTAGTGGAAGGGGGTCTGCGTGGCCACGCTGGGCTGCGGCGACGAGGGGTGGTTCGATCCTGAGGTCACAGAATGTCTTCTGCTTCCTCCAACACCTCGTCGTGATCCTGTCTGGGGGGACACGAGCTGCGGTGGCGCACTGACTGCCCATAGCTTGATCGTTCCATCAGCCGATCCAGAGGCGAGTAGTATTCTGTCTGCGCCGCCATATTTGCTGCAATCAGACCCGAAGACAGACGCGCATGTGGTGGGTAGTACACAGACTGTCCACACTGCATCTGTGTGGCCGTCGAGAGTGGCTTTTGGGTCTACTCGTCCTCTTTCCCATACGCGGACCGTGGCATCTTGGCCACCGGAGAATATCCAACCGTCACCAGAAACGCGACCTCCAGTAGCGAAGTGCGCGGAGCCAGGGCAAGCAGCCAGTGATGTCACAGCTCCCTCATGACCTCTGTGTGACCAGAAGGGCGCAATGTCGAGGTCATTGTTCATGCTGTGCTGATTGGCGTAGCTTGCGGGTATCATCCACCTCTTAATCATGCCATCGTCTCCAGCTGTGCAGATCTCCGGCTCAGAGGGACTACCGCCACCGGTGAAGATGACAGAGCGGACGACATCGAGGTGGCCTCGGAGAGCAAATTTAACCTTGAAGCTTTGCTGGTCAGATTTGCTGAGTTGGTTTCCAGCAGCCAAAGGGCCGTTTTGTTCACTGCTCAATCTCCTCCCAGGACCAAAATCCCCGCTCTTGCTCCGAGTTTTCGATGCGCGTGGTGGAGACTTTGCTGGTGGGTTGTCGGCGTCGGGGAAGCGTATCGTGTCAGGTCGTCCTAGAGGAGGTCCAGTAGCGGGCGCATCGGCACCTGGCTCTGGATCGAATGTCCACTGCTCCGAGTCGTCATTCGAAGTCTCGGGTTGGGCGGGCTGATTTTCTTCCTGGTTTGTTATCTGACGACCGTGATTGTCATATGTGTGAGTGACCTTCTCAACTTGTTCTTCTGGCACAGAGCTGTAGTGTAGCGGATCCTGAACCTGGTTCTGCCTCAACGGAGCAAATCCGCCCGGCATGCCAGGCTGTTGAGGAAGCGAGTGCTGTCCTGCGGGTTCCCGAGTCATCTCTGGCGCATGATGTATCTGGTTCTGGTTCGTCAGACTCTGCATCTCAGAAGTTACTGGAACGTTGGGAGGCTGGTGAGTTGGCATCGTAGTGTTGGGCATTGTCGGCAGCTGCGATTGCAGTTTCTGACGGTGCTGCTGCATGTATATGTCCTCAATCGATGCATCGCCGTGGTTGAGATATCCGCCACCATTGGCAAGTGCATGGAGACTGGGCTGTTGTGGCGGAGGCTGCGGCGGGGGCGTGAGCAGATACGTGATCTCCTCGACGCATTTGGTGAGATATAGCTTCGACTTCTCGCGCAGGCTATCACGGTCGGCTTCGGACCGGTCGAGGAACTCGGAGTCGACATCGAGGAAGGAGTTGTGTCTCTTGTCTTGCGCTGTGAGGGTTGTTAGAATAATGCCGGAAAGTCCAGAAGATGTGGGAGACGCACGCTTTGTGGCATTGACACTGCCCTTTTTGCTCCTGGGGTCCTTCTTGTCGTCTGCTGCTTGCACTTCTCCGCCGGCTGCAGCAGCCTTGCTCTTTGCCCGCTCGTTCATCAGCGCCTGCTCCAGCATGCGTATGTGTTTGTTGAGCTGGTCGTTCAGCTTCTTCGCGCTCCGGACCTCGCCCTCCTGCTTTGCTATTTTGGCTTTCATTTCTGCCCGTTCGATGTCCCATGCGTTCCTAGCGCGCTCGTGGTTGTGCCATTCGATTTGCAGGAAGCGCATAACGCCTGGATGCTGTATTAGCTCGTGTCCAAGATGATAACGCCTTGCTATGCTGCCCAGGGGGTTTCGCTAACCTTGCAGCGTGTACTCTGTGCCCGCGGGCGCATTGCCATCACCTCCTCCGCCCGCGCCGCCCGCGTTCATGGCTGACGGCGATTGCCAGGCCATGGCGGACCTCTAGGGATATGTTGAAATGGGGTGGTGGACGGTCAGCGCGGAGTAACATGCGGCGTCGGTGATCGGCACGAGCGCGGTAGAAGTGTCGAAGCTGGCCTCAATACTCGCTTCCTGGGCGGGGCCACTCGGGCGCGTGCTGGGCGATGCGATGGCAGCAGTAGCGTATGTCACTGTCACAGGGAGCGGAATCGTGTGCGCAACTGTTCGCTGGCTGGTGAAGCCGTCATACGTCGTCGTCAACAGGGGAGCTGTTAGTTGTCCTGCATGCCGTGCCAAGCAATGCGCTAGTTCCACCGGGCGTTAGCTCCCGCCCGCAAGGCCAGCGACGAATGCATCCATGAAGCCAACCTGTGTGACATATACGGACAATGCTGCAAGAACTCTTGTCATATTATGGCGCCTTTTCCCCTAGTCGTGAACACTGCTGTCTCTCGGCCATCTACCTCGACATGACGACCAAAGAGCTCTTGGCAAAACTGCCAGCACATACAGACCTGGTTGCTCTTTGAATCTTATCAAACTTGACAAGACTGGCCGCGACCATTCCTTCACTCAAAACTGCATAATCTCGCTCTGTTATGTCCCTCTTCTCAGTGTCGGTAAGTTCTTATCACCGTTGTTGTTGCACGTTCATGCTTTCCCGATTCCTTTCCAAGCTTCCACAGCTTAGCCATTCAGGTACATTGGATATGCCATATACAATCACGCTTCTTATTTCCTTCCAACTCGCTTCTATTTCTTCGTCTGTATTGACAATGCGGTAGGTCTTCAATGGCATTCAGCAAAATATGTCACTGCATACCTTGACTATGGCTTCTAGTTGTCACAACCCTGCAGCTTGCTGCAATGGATCCAACTATCGTGCCGAGCTTACGACTGACATCCGCAGACAGACCATCCTGTTGTGCTACAGCAAGATTGCATTCCTCGTCGGTCACGCCTTCTTCGCTTGTAGCCACCGCGATAGGCTTTCGGCTGACAAGGGAGCCAAGGCCAGGAGCGGCGGGACTTCTACGATTCAGAGCTATGATACGACGGCGATCCTAGAAGCCTGCCCGCTGATGCTCACCACAAGATAGCCACAGCCTGCGCACCAACAACGCACAGACATGGCGTTCGTCGCGCATGGTACGACCCTGGTGGTTGGGCATGCAACACGTGACCCGTTCCATCTAAACGGGTTTGGCGTCTTCGACTCAAGAACAACAACAGAGCAGCACAGATCCCGAGCCCTAGCACGCCTAGCAGCAGAGTTTCCACTATCCCAACCCCCCACTTTCGCCAACGACACCACATCGAACAGTCTCCCAGACTCGGGCAACACGGTCGCGCACCCTTATCGATACCATCGTCACCGACATTCATACCCATTAGCTCGTCAAAATGGTTGGCGGCGGCAAAGGTACGCGCTGCCTGGAAGACGCGCAATCGGATCCCGGAAGGCTAACATCGTCGCAGGAAAGACTGGAGGCAAGACCGGAGGAAAGGGTGACTCGCACGTAAAGACAACCAAGTCGCACTCAGCCAAAGCTGGCCTCCAGGTAGGTCAACATCGCGTCCCATCATCACCCCACCCCGCGCATCCGGTTGTCCATAGCTGCGCCTGTACTATGACGCGCTGACACAAGTCCTTCAATAATAGTTTCCTTGCGGTCGCATAAAGCGTCACCTCCGTACCATCACGCGCCAGAAGACCCGCATCGGCGCCAAAGCTTCGATCTACCTGACTGCTGTACTCGAGTACTTGACTGCCGAAGTCCTCGAGCTCGCAGGCAACGCCGCCAAGGATCTCAAGGTCAAGCGCATCACGCCACGCCACTTGCAGCTCGCCATCCGCGGTGACGAAGAACTCGATACCCTCATTCGCGCCACGATCGCCTTCGGAGGTGTCCTACCACACATCAACCGCGCGCTTCTGTTGAAGGTCGAGCAGAAGAAGAAGGGCAAGCCTATCGAGGCATAAATGTGTGATGGCACGTAACAAATTGCGCGCTTACGCGGCACATTCATCGATCAGGCATTAGCTACTGGAGGCGATGATGTGAATTAGGTGGATACGAACACGAGCTAGCCATGGATAGGCATCTTTGTTGGATTCTGCGGCCTTTGTTGACACATCTCTCTTTCCGTCGAACGAAGAAGCTTTCTACTTTCCCGCCAAGGATTGTTGGGATACGGTGTTTTTAAACCTTTCTCTTTACGTGTCAGGCGCGTGTGGGTAGGTGTTGGGATCAGGGTTTGTTTCCATTCGACTTGTCACTTCAAGTATGTAGCAACATTCAAACAAAGGTTGTGTGACCACCATCAATTTCTCCCATGCTTTGACTGATGTCCATATAAGAAGTAAGATGGATAGAAGAGCAGTTTCTAAAGGCCGTGTGATCATCATCATCTCTAACCATTACGCAGACGATGACCAAAAGCAAAACACGAGCAATACCACGCAAACAAATCGGAACCACCATCTCCATCTCTCCTCCCCATGCCATCCCCCAGCCTACATCACAACACAGCACCTAATAAACCCTCAACCTCTCCACACTCCCCCTCTCCCACCCAAACCTCGGCCCCTGCCCCATCCCTCCAACCCTCACCCCCCCTCCTCCCCCAAGCACAACCCTCACCTCCACCTGCCCCCTCTCATTCACCCCATACCTGCCCACCCCCACAATCTCACCAACCCTAACCGGCGCCCCGACCTCATTCCACTCGCCCCGCAACTTGACACACGTCCGAGCGTCGGCTAGGTACTCGGACGCAAGCACTTGCTTGATGACGTCCCGCAGGCGCATGTCGCCGGCCACGACGACGTGGAGGGAACGCGTGAGGGGGTAGCCCTGGGGAGAGTGCAGGGAGATTTTTAGGCGGGGGAGAGAGGGGGGGAGGATGAGGGTTTCGTTTGGGGCGAGGGTGCGGGCGGAGCGGAGGGGGAGGGTGAGGTGGGTGTGGTGGAGGGTGTCGAATTTGGGGATGTAGTGGTGGTCGGTGATGGAGGATTCAGCGCTTGTGGAGCTGGTGTCGGAGAAGGGGAAGTGTCGGTGTTTGCGACTGTTGTTGTTGGGACTGTGGCCGTGGTGGTGGTTGTCCCAGCGGCGGTGCTCGTGGCGGGGGCTGTTGGCGAACCAGCCCATGGAGTTGTCGGATGGGAGGTTGGAGGAGGAGAAGGGGGGATTGTGTTTAGATGAGTCGAAGGGGTCGTCGCCCATGTACCACATGGCTGTGAAGACGGTGAGGGATGTAGTGATGCGGAAAGATGTGATCTTGAGATGAGATGGGAAGCAATGGAGAAGGTACTTTGTGGAAGATGAATAAGGTGGACTTGAGATATAGTGAGTTGAGGTGCGATTGTTGCACAATTGATGGACTCGCAAACTCGAATGCGCGTGCTTGCGAGTTGTGGTGGTTGTGTGTCACTACAGACGGGTAATTGCTTCGAAGATGATCATGACACTGCTGGACTGGGTAAGGTGAAGAGACTCGGGATATGTCGCGAACATGTTGTAGGCAGTAGAGGAGAAAGGGAAGCCAGTTGATATGTGCATTCGCTTTTGATCATATACACATTAAGCCGTTCTCGCGACTACACCTTGATGTGGACGAAGCAGCCCTTCTAAGCTGCAAGCCCCTGCCGAGTCTGGAGGTATTCCTTTCGGAACTGGTTCTCGTCGGTTTCTTCACCCCTGTTGAGTGGTGTCCACTTTGGCTCATCCTTGAAAAGGCGCATTGCCTTTGTGTACTACAAGCAAACATCAGCCATGACTCCACACGAGGCTCACACCTACCCGCGTGATCAAGAATCGCGGTCAAGCACGTTAGAATTGTGGGTACTTACATTCTGCTCGTCTGTGGTGAAGCGATGGTAGATGCCACTGGGCAGGATGATCAAGTCACCCTTCTCAAGCCATATCCGCACCCAGTCGTCTCCCTCGCTTCGGACATCGAAGAAACCAGCACCGTCGAGGATATATCGGATCTCTTCGTCCTCGTGCAGATGCTCGTGGAAGAAACTCTTGACCTTCTCCTCATAGATATCGCCCATCTTCTCCGGTGAGACAGTAATCTCATCCCGGTTCTTGTAGTCACGAGATTTCGCCAGCTCATCGACCTCAGCTTGAGAGTGGATCTGGTGGTACAGGACGCCAAGCTTGGACAGATAGGCGGGATCTACCGCACGGCCGGAGTCGTGGGGCTGACGTTGGTCGCCCTGGTGCAGGAGTAAGTCATGTGAAGGTCGGGTGTGAAAAGTGGGGCACGGGAGCTTACAGGAAGGTTGTCGAACCAGTATGCCTTCATATTTGCGATTTGGCGAGTGCTGTTGGTACTCGGAGATTGTATGAGCGGTAGTTGTGCTTGTTCAATATCTTGACTATCAGTGAGGTGTTGGGTCAGATCTGAAAGTATTTTGAGCTTGCGCGCACGTGGCGAATGGCGTCATCGGAGATTGTAATTCACAACGCGGCAGGACCCACCGCGGCTCCTAGTCTACATTTCACATATTGCTGCTGTATCCGACATGTGCAGAGCACAGCTTGTGTGAGGCAAGCGGAACAGAATCTCACCATTGATTGTGGGGTGCAATCCTTCGATTACATTTGGTAATGCTTTGCTTCTCTAGCAACACAATACAGCAAGCTACCTATTCGAGACGAGTGTTTGCTGGCTGTGTGGATGTGTGACCTCGGCCTCTGGCTTCAGCGAAGAATATACATCAAACGCTGAAAACGCGTGTCTGCACAACTGGGACGTTTCCGAGACGTTGTTTTTACGTCCATCTGAGAAGCACCACCATGGTCATTGAAACTGGGGTAAATCCCATACCCCCCTTCGGATCGTAGGCGGTCGCGATTTCGTGCGTCTTTGAGCTTCGTCTGAACGTAGCATATCTCATTGTAGTCGTCAGGCTCAATCTTCCCAATCTTCTTCCTCTTCCTCATCCCGTCGAGCCTTGCTTTTTTGCAATCTCTGCCTCTCATCGTCATCGGTAACCTTGTTTCTTGCGAAAACATTTGCGCGAATAAGCCTTGCTTCGAGATCTCTTGTCACAAAATTGTCGGGCGACTTTCCAAGCCCTTCAAAACCAACGATCCGGTCCACTCCCACACCATCGATGAAAGCTAGCACACATGGAAGTACCTGGATGCCCAACTTGGTGACCAAGAATGGGCAGTTGTCAACATTAATCTTCATGATGCGGGCTTCGTAGTGAGACTGTGCCAGCGACTGGACTAGGTTAGTTCGTTTCTGGTAGAGCAGCACGTGAAACGCACCTCGAGATGCGTGTCCATGATGCGACAGCGATTGAAGTCAGGCTTGAAGAAATGCACCACACATAGTTTCGTGCTTGTGGTAATGTCCATCAATGCCTTCTCGTCCTTGATCTCGGTGTAGGTGCCATGTTCATTGGCCTTTAGCCGGCGCGCCTTGTCGAATTCGGCATGCAGCTGTTGCAGGCGCTGTTCTCTGAAGGCATTGAGGTCCGAATCGTCTTCCTCCAGTGCCGCAATGAGGGCATCTTCGTCCGAGTCGTCGTCCCTCGTGGCGCGGTCGATGACTGAGGCAACTTTTGGGTCTAGTGCAGCCATTTGAAAAGTGTTGCACGACGGCGGGCTGGATGTGTAAAGGGGTGGTTATCCTCTTCGAGGACTCTAAGCGACTCCGGACTGGTCACGTGAAGCAGGTCAAGCGCGATAGAATGCAGGTACGCGCAATCGCATCTGCTTCTTCCAAGATGAATGCAAGGCTGTGGAGGGCCGCTGACTTCACCGACAAACGTTGTCGTTACGGCGTGGGAGCAAAAAATAGAATCCGCGCGCTCGTATGGTCCAGGGTCCAGGCTGACGAAGAGAGATGATGTCTCAATGCGGCCTAGCGCTATCCGCCGCGTGAAATTACGCCTCGTAGTCCAACACCCTTCAAGCCAGGGGAGACGTAAAGGTTGAGACCCACCCGCACACGTCCTTGCGTTAACCGTCCTGCGAATCTCCTCTTTCCTACCTCTTTTTCTTGCGTCCTGTCCTCTCTCTGCTCCCTCCGCTCTCGAGCCTAATTTCCCCGCACATCTGTCCTCAACGGGCTGTCCGTTCTTTGCACCGCACCTTTGTTCACCATGGCCGACGATAAGAAGAGCGACGATTACAGAATTGACATGCCCTCCGCCAGGAGCTCCAGAGCCCCTTCGCCCGTCATGCGCGCCTCCTCACAAAAGAGCTCTCCGGCGATAACGGAGAACGCGACTGCGGCTGTCCTCGCATACTGCGGCTCCTCCATCCTCATGACCGTCACCAACAAATACGTTCTGTCCGGGGTTGACTTCAACCTCCCGTTTTTCTTGCTATGTGTTCAGGTATGAACTGCCCATACTTCTCCCACATCCATGTCTCACCATTCACAGTCCGTCGTCTGCGTGGCTGCCATCTCCATGTGCAAAGCTGCAGGAATTATCACCTACCGAGACTTTAACAGCGATGAGGCGAAGAAGTGTATGTCGGACTAGACTAGCGAAGAAGATAGAACTGTGGGCTGACAGCAACAGGGTTCCCCATTTCCCTCCTTCTCATCGGCATGATCTACACGAGCACATGGGCCCTCAAGTTCCTCTCGATCCCCGTCTACACCATTTTCAAGAACCTTACAATCATCCTGATTGCATACGGGGAGGTGCTTTGGTTTGGAGGCGCGGTCACGCCCATGGCCCTCTTCTCGTTTGGACTGATGGTCTTGAGCTCCATCATTGCCGCATGGGCAGACATCCAGCATGCTTTGAGCAGCATGGGCCATGCGACCGAGGCCACCAACGAGGCCATGTCGACTCTGCATGCCGGCTACCTCTGGATGATGTTCAACTGCCTCTGCACCGCAACCTACGTTCTGGGCATGAGGAAGCGCATCAAGCTGACCAACTTCAAGGACTTTGATAGTAAGTACCGTCAGACTTGATTTGTTTCTGGCAACTAACCATCAACAGCCATGTACTACAACAACCTCCTCACCATCCCCATCTTGCTCGTCGCATCCATCCTCATCGAAGACTGGTCTTCCGCCAACATCCAGAAGAACTTTCCCGTCGAGCAGCGTAACACCGTCATCAGTGTCATGGTCATCTCAGGCCTGTCGACTGTTTTCATCTCATACACCTCGGCCTGGGCTGTCCGTGTCACATCTTCTACCACATACTCCATGGTCGGGGCTCTGAACAAGCTTCCCATCGCTCTCAGTGGTCTGGTTTTCTTCGATGCGCCCGTCACCTTCGGCAGCGTATCTGCCATTTTCGTTGGTTTCGTCAGTGGCATCGTCTATGCGCTCGCCAAGGTCCGACAAAACAGCAAGCCCAAGACTGTTTTGCCCACTAGCATGCCGCTCAGCGCCAGCAGCCGGAGCATGCAGGATGGTCTCAAGAACTAGACGACAATGACGTCTATTTCCAAAAAGCAAGCAAGCAACATTCCGCTTCTTAGTACATTCTTGGATTGACTCCAATGTGTACCTTTCTTCGAAAAGAACCCAGGGACATTTAATTTGAGCCCGTGCTATCTTCTACATAAGCATTGTATTACACGATTTGAGATATTCTAGATTGGTTTGGCGTTCGGGATGGAGACGTAGGCTGGTGTGCACGCCTAGGTGTGTTTTGTTGGAAGAGCACTGATGAGTTAAGAATATAATCACGAGCAATTCTGCCACTGCAAAATCGATCATCCAAACTCTGTCGACTGTTTCTTTTGATCACAGTGAGTCTGGTATTAACCCATCAAAGTGGCCAATATCGAGGCAGAACTGTTGCGCACAGCTTTGTTTACGATCGTAGTGTGAAAAGTCCATGATACTCATCTCTTTGTTGTCTGGTGGGACTAAGCCACGATATTCACAATGGCTTTGTCGCATACTTGGAGCCAGCCACGAACAAAAGAAAAAAGTCCTGGATGACGACATGTTCAAGAACATTGTAGACTGTCGTGGTTGACATTCACACCTCGCAAAGCTGTCTCATCACGCCTGCATTTAACGTCCACTTCCTAGAATCTACACTCCGCGCGCTTCGACTTACACCAAACCTAAAACTTGGCGCTGATACATAACATCATGGCAGGAGGGCACAACCACGGCTCGTATCTAGCAAACCTTCTTGGTGATGCCAAAAAAGGCTTCGAGAAAGACCAGGCAAAAGATCAGCACGGTCTTATGAATCAGCCAGGAGCATCGCTGATAACAGAGCAACTTGCACACGCTCAGAACATTCTGGGCATGATTGGGAATAACACAAAGTCTCAACAAGTCATAAACAACCGAGGGACAGACCACTACCATTCTCCAGAAATAGTGATTGATATCAACGGACATCGCCACGACCCCGATGACGGCCCAGTCTACTACAAAAACAAAACCACAACAACAGACCGCCTCCCAAGCGTCCCTTATGCAGTATCTGACACCATCTCCCGATGTAATAAATGCACCCGGTCCCGCGACTGCGACCGGCACCGTAGACCACAAGAAACAAAAACCGACATCTCGCTCTGCGAAAGCAATCATTTCCGCCTCGTTCTGTACTGGGACGTCAGCGATCCTGAGAACAGGAAGAAGAGCTGGAGTCTTTGCATCGAGGATAAATACGACCGCTTCTTCAATCCACAGAGAGGAAAGGCGGAGCACGAGGCTTCAGAAAGAAAAGGCAAGGACGGGGAAAAGGAGGATGAAGGGGAGGCTAAGGGATGCCATCCACAAGACCCCTCTTCCCGCATCAAAGGTTTGGCTAAACGCATCATCGAAGACCACAACCGCGATCAGAAAGATAAAGCACGGCGCGCGTACCTCGATCCGAAGGGTAGGGAGTATACTACGAAGCCACGTCACTGGGGCAGTAAAGATCCTTTCGTCCCAGCTGAAGCAGCAGACGTACGCGTGGGGTATGAGTGGAAATCAGCTGTTGAAGGGAGGATTGAGAGGGAGTTGAGGGTCATGCTACAGATGTGGTATCGGAGCAAGTTGAGTACGGAGGAGAGGGGGATGGATCGCACGAGCGAGAGGGCGAAGAAAGAGTGGAAGAAGAAAATGGTGAGGACGGCCGGAGAGAAAAGAGAGAAAGGGGAGTTCAATGAGCACGGGGAGAGGATTCGTAGAGAGAGGGTGGTGGTGAGGAGGGAGGTGCAGAGGGTTCATACGGAGAGGTTCAAGATGTCTACGAAGGAGGAGAGGAATGCTGCTGCTAAGGAACGTGCGATGGAAGAGATGGAAAAGAAGAGGGAGATGGATAGAGATGCGCTGAGCAAGGTCACTACCGTCACCAAAAAGGCTCGTAAGCCTACTACAGCGGAGACTCCGGCTCGTAAGCTCGCCCACGACGACAGCAACAAGGTGGGAAACACCAAGGCTTTGCCAAAACCCGCTTCGAAGACCACCCCAAAGCCTTCTAAGGCGGAAACACAGTCTGAGGAGCTCACTGACGAACGACTGGCAGGCTTTGAGCAGTGGGCTAACGAAGTGGACTCGGGCGAGAACAAAACCACCACGCCCATGAACGAGACACACAGCCTCAAGCCCCAGCCTGGATCAGAAAAGCGAGCTTCAATCGTAACAACTACAGCTCGTGAGCGCAAGCTCCTCGACGCCATGAAAGAGAAAGCAACTGAAGACGTTGAGAGCGAGCCTGAACCTGAGCCTGAACCCGAAGAAGAAGAAGAAGAGGACGAAGAAGAAGAAGAAGATGATGAGACAAGCGAGGAGAGTAGTCACGAAGAACCTCCTGCAAAGTCCAAGAAAACAGAAGCCAAACCGACCGTCGCAGAAAGCACGTCCAAGAAAACAAACATCACATTTCCAACTCCATTGCTCAAGTCGCCAGCTCCCAAAGCCCAACCCGCTGAACCAAAACCGAAAACAAAAGCTAAACCCGCAGCATCATCGCCTGCACCTAAAGCGCCAACAAAACGCAAAGCCACAGTATCCGCAATTGCCGAAAAGCCAGCTGTGAAGAAAGTAAATACAAGTCCCCCGCCGAAATCATAGACAGGGACGAGGAGGCGGACTACGACCTTCCTCCCGCCCCTTCCCCGAAAATATCTGAATCGCAGCGGCGGAGGGGATGGATGTCTACTGATATTGTGGTTGGCGAGGGGGGCGTTAAGGTGGTGCAGACTGATGCGATAGATGATGAGAAGGTTGAGGAGGAATTTGTTGTTGAGAGAGGGACTATGATTGTGAGGGAGGTTGAGAGTCAGGAAGTGGGTGGAGCTGAGGAGGGGACAGGTCCAAGTCCATCGCTTGAGGAGGCTGAGGAGCGGAAAAAAGCAAGTCCGCCGCCAGAGGAAGCTGAGTCGAATGGGTCGATGGGGTCGTTGTTTAGTGATAAGAATGAAGATAGTACTAGAGAAGATGATGATAAACAGGACGAGCGCGAAGAGGCGCATAAGTTGGCTTCGCACGACGAAGAGCTCGCTTCGCCGGATTCGCAGCATGGAGAGGCGACTGAGATGGAAGTCGAACAGCCTACAGTCACCAAAGTCAACAGTCTGGACACGAACGAGTCTGAATTATCTGAGCCACCGTCTTCGAACAATCAGCTCGGAGATGAAAGCAAGCCTACTTCGCCAATCTCGCCGAAGGACCCTAATCAAGATGCGGCACAAGAAGGTTCTGCTACCGCAGGTATTGATGGCTCAGACTCAGATTCCTCCAACCTCTCTGAGCCTCCATCTTCATCTCCCTCAGCAGAAATCGAAGCAAAGCCTACCTTACCTCCACAAAGCGTCAAAACCGACGACCAACCTACCGTCATCAAGGTTGATAGGTCAGATTCGGATACCTCATCCCTCTCCGACCCACCCTGCTCCGCTCCCTCAGCAGAAAACGAAGCCAGTATTCCTTCTTCTGCTTTGGCCAAACGCAAAGTCACATTCGACGACGACGAAGACGGTCAGGATGAGGCGAAGCCAGCGAAGAAAGCCAAGAAGAGCGTAAGGTTTGATGAGGTTTACTATGAAAATACGCAAAATAGGAGGATGTCGATTGAGTATATCATGGACGATGATGAAATTGTGGATGGAGAAGAGGGGAGAGGGAAAAGGGAGGAAGCGGGAAGTGACGAAGAGGAGGGAGAGGTAAGTGAGGAAGAAGGTGTTATGTGATTTGGCGTACAGTCTCCTAGTCTTGTTCCATTGTTCAACTACAGGAAGCATTTATACCGATTCAAGCAAAGCATTTCGATCTTGCAAAGTTTTGACCTTCTTCCTTTTCCAATGTCTATGTAGGGTTTTACTGTTTTTTTTCTCCCTGGATCCAATAGATGGTACTACACTTGCTCATCACGACTTCCTATGGGAGCGACGCCATTCGTACTGTCGCAGATACTTTTCCGGGCTGTGAGCGGCAAGGCTCTATATGCTCCTGGCGTGTAGGAACTCCTCCATGATCAATGGTATGTATGAACCAATATTTCGTGAGTCAAGATAACTCATGACTTCATCGCGAGAGATGTTTGGTATGCGAAATTAGATGTCACTACCTCGAGCGAATACATCGATCGTCACTCAAAGAGCTCTACGAAGGAGCTAGTTTTTAGTCATGCACCTCGCCTGCCCGCTCATCGATATCAGCAACCTATACCGCACTTAGTAACAAAACACAAGTTTCGATACATAGTCCTGTAGTCCCTTACATAGTAATTAAGAGAATATCGTACTCATTATACGTACGTGTAGTACTCCTAGGTGCGCTTTGTGCATATGAGATTGTGTAGGATGGCTGCGGTGGTGCAGCTCCTTCGTACTCGATCTTCTGATTGACAATTTGGCCCCATTGCGCTAACCTCTTTGGGTCAGCTGAGAATATATATCATATGCTGGTATCTCCTTACGATCAGCCCCGCATTGCTGGACTTCGAAATAAACAGCAACCCCAACAACAGCGATTATGCTGTGCGAAGTCTGTATCAATATCCTGCAACGCTACGAGAATGAATACGAGTCGGAAATATTCGAAAAGTCCTTGGGACACCATCGAGATTCTACCTCTATCAACTCGTCAGCGTTATTGGGTTGTTATGTGTGTACCTCGCTCTGGCACGCATTGTCTGACATTCCGCTGTCTCAGAGAGATGAAGACTTCTACAAGAAGGAGGAGACCCGAGCCAGAGAAGGAAATACCACGTCACACAATGAAGATACCGACCAGACCAGCGGAAAGGGGTTCTTTACCCATGCGTGCCTCACCCGTACTACATGGCCGAATGACGATGATCGAGGCAATGAGGTAACACTTGATTTCAAAGTCGGCATCGAGACAACGATAGGATTGGGATCTTTTTGGTTGGAAAAACTGCAAGGTATTTGAACAATCATGACACATACATCCAAAATTGACGTAAACATAGATGAGGGGTCATTCATACAACCCAATCCAATGAACCCTGTCGCTTTGGGAGATACATTATCAGAACACTCTTTGTTGAGTGCTAGGAAATGGCTTACAGAGTGTCACCAATTACACGTTTTGTGCAATGACATCCCCTCGACCGATGCCTGGTTCCCAACACGTCTCCTGTATATACAAGAGATGCAACACGGATCCTACCACGTGAAGCTGATCAATACAGCTAAGCAGCGACCAATTAGTCCATACGCCACTCTAAGTCATAGATGGGGTAAAGGTGAATACCTTCAACTCAACAGAAACACTTCAGCGGCATTTGCTGAAGCTGTTCCCATTTCTGAATTGTCGAAAACGTTCAAAGACGCGATCACGGTCACATTTCGGCTCGGCATCAGCTACCTCTGGATCGATTCTCTGTGCATCATGCAAGACAGAGATGATCTCTCAGACTGGCTTCATGAAGCGAGTCTAATGAACAAAGTGTACCTGCACTCTCACTGCAATATATCCGCATCAGTCTCTTTGGACGGCTCGCAAGGTCTATCGCGCGAGCGGGATGTCGCCAACCTATATTCCCCTACCATTTCTCTCCTGAAGCAAGCATCCGGCAAGGACTCTGGGGACTACCTTGAGACGTACAATGTCATCAATGACTCTCTTTACTTCTACAACGTCACTAAAAGCGCCATAAACACACGCGGCTGGGTGTTTCAAGAAATGCTGCTTGCGCCAAGAGTACTCCACTTCAGTCACGACCAGCTGTTCTGGGAATGCCGGCAACATAGAACATGCGAGGTTGACGCCAAGGACAATGATCTGGCTGGGCGGTACCAGTCAATCTCCAAGTTCAAGTCTTACTTACAGGGACGTGTAGCTACCACGACACCCTGTCCCTCTCAAGCTGCAAACAACGACTTGCGAGGTAAAGTCGAGGACTACGAAATGTGGCACGACTTGATCGAAGAATACTCCTCAAAAGACCTCACCAATCCACTTGACAAGCTCGCCGCTCTCTCTGGTATCGCAAAGCTCATGTCAACCTTTATCCAAGGAACGTATATAGCTGGCATGTGGCGTGAGAACTTGGAGAGAGACCTATTGTGGTTCAAACCAGACGCCTACGATGATGGTGACACACTCACTGAACAAACCAAGGTGTATCGAGCTCCTACGTGGTCATGGGCGTCGCGAAACGGTAAAATTCGATTTGCGAACATAGAGGGACAAGTCCTGTTCCACATCAGAGATGTCTTCCTAAGACACAAAACTCAAGCTGTGACGGGCCTCGTGACAGATGGCTGGCTGGAAGTAGACGGAGAATTGGGTCCGATTACCCTCTCGTTGCTCCAGGGATACAAGACACTGAATGACTACAATGTGTGGAAAATCGACGACATTTCACTCAAGCATCCTAGAGATGACTTCATCGTCATCCCAGACGAGCTCAGTACCGACGCCCGACATTTCGACGACGATAATTCGTTTGGCCGTGTCTTCTTCATGCCCTGCTTGCTTGATAGGTCTGATGACGAATACTCCATGTACGCAATGGTGTTGCGGGTAGTGGATCGCGATAATGGGGTCTTTGAGCGGATCGGTATGGCAGCTGGTCTGGAGGACTTGGGAGAGGGAGAGATACCTCCGCTTCCCACTGACATTAATGAAGATGTCAAAGCCACTTTGCCATGTATGAAGTACGAAGACGGAAAGCATACGATTCGTATCATCTAGTGGTGGATCCAAACGGGACTGAGCATTGCTCGCATGGATATGTCGAAAGAAGACAAGACGTTCTCTCGACTTTAATATGCTACACGTCAGTATTATCGACAGTACGAAGGAGCTAGTATCTGATGAGGCACCATCCCATGTAAAGATGACTTAACCAGGAGTACCATGCAGCGTTATGACTATATAGAGTTCGCTTTAAAATACTACTAAAGTACTACACAACGTTGCATAAAATTTGCATAACTTTGGATTTCCTAGAACATATGTCTGCTTGCTGATACATAGTCAGAGCAGTCTGACACGGCTTGCGCGCTGCATCTTCGTGGGCTGTGTAGGGGCCCAAACCCGACGGGAATGATACCTGGTACAATTGTCCAAGAGGTGAGCCATCAGCCTGCTTGAGCCTCGATGTAATCTTCATGTTCAGTAGCCGCCGAAAGAACGCCCTATCTCATCTGCGAGGATTTGACCGGAAGAGTTGCTGCATTGTGGCGTATCTCTCGCTTACGCTGCCTTCTTAGTCGTCGCTTTGTACTCGGCGTGCACATGTATATGTACGATTGACCATAGCTGAACGTTCTTAAGAGTAACCCGGGACAAGAGGTGTTTGCGATTGGTGGAGTTCCACCTTTCGTTTTTCTGTAGGGCGTTCTCATGGGAAAAGATGTATATATCGGTGGCCTTCACAGCCTCAGCCTTCTACCAACCAGCCACTTATACACACGCGAATCGTCCTCGTCTCGTCATCAGATTAAAATCTATTCTTACGGCCAAACGCAGCACCCATCTCAGTATTGCATCGAGATGGCCACAGGTCAGCTACTACCAGTGCATTCTCTGGCGCTAAATCAAAGTGTCCTTGATCGCGTATCGCAAGAAGCACAAGACGAGATTGTGCCGAGAATGTGGGTCCAGCCAACTGCCAGCTCGCCGTCGTTATCGAGAGATGACTGGACGTCATATTTTCCTTACTATTCTCGCGAATGCCACCTCGCCACCACGACGAAGGTCGGACGGTACTCCACAGCAAGGACACATCAGGATGTACTGGTCCTCATTTTCAATCTTAATTGGGGTCCGAAAGGACACGTCAGACACGCTCTCAGATCACTTATCGCTGGTCAAACACTGCAGCACCAAGAAGAGAGAATCGAAGCAGCCATAATCCTTATGACTCGACTACTCACAATGGTCGATATTGGACCGCAGCTGTATAGCCCACGCGAAATGAAATCGGTGCAATGGAAAGATGAGAGCGTCAACTTGAAGCAGTTGCTCTCGAATCATTTTGTGCCGCAAGCGCTAGGCCAGTCGGATACCGGATATTCTCGAGACCTCACTGCATATAATCTTCACAAATATGCGGGACTCGAGCTCGAGTGGACAGATAATCTTGCAGATCATCTGCGACTCACAGATAATGGCAACAAGCTTACTATCTTCTCTCACGCGACGTGTTTGAGGTGGACCGGGGAGTACGTACATCTGAAGACATCCAATCGCTTGCAACGCTACTAACAGCAAATTGCAGCTATGTTCTACCAGAAGGTCTGGCCGCCGAAACGTTCCAAACCCTCGCCGTTCTGTTCCCTCGCTCTGACTTCAAGGCTCGCGAATGGTTCAAAGCCGAGTTTTTGGATCACCTTGCCGGGACTGAAATTGACTCGCAGGTACTAGAGTGCGATGAAAGGTATGGAAAACACAGCAATGACTTGAGATACTGGCGCAAGGAGATGAACGCCCTTCAAGCCATTCTCGACAATCCCAAGCCAAAGTCCATCTTCCAACTCTTCAAGGACCGTAGGAACCCTGTGCAATGGTACACGTTCTGGGTGGCCATCCTGGTTTTTATATTGACCATATTCTTCGGTCTTGCACAAAGTATGTTCAGCGCAATTCAGGTGTACAAAGCATACCACCCGACCAAAGCTGGGAACTAGTGGGCGATCATGGAGACTGAGCATGGGTCAATCATATCGGCAAGGTCTTGCGACTCTTCGATTTTGCTCCTGGCTATCACCACACATGGTGATAGGCAATCCAGTGTGAGACAATCAGCGATGGACTGTAACGAACGAACGATTCTACTATCACACTTCCTCAGGCATCCTTCCGACAACTACAAGAAATGTTATAGTCGTCATAATCCAATCGTACACATCTGCCAAGTTCACTACACTCGGTTTTGATCAACTATGTACGATACAACCAGCGATGGACTGCAGCGAATGGATAGCAACACCAGCACTCCCTCAGGCAACAGCGCGACACACAGCGAGAAATGTTATACGCATCATGATCCAGTTGTACACATCCACTAACGTTCATCATCATATAGTCGTACACATCTGCCAAGTTTCACCACACATGGTTATGATCAATCTTGTAAGTTACAACTACGAAGGAGCTGGTTTTTAGTGACTGTTGGGAATCAAACCACTGTGCGTACGTGGAGGGAAGGCACGTGATTACCTAACTAGATGGCCCATGCGCTGGGTGTATCTCCTCCACGAGGTGCAACCTCACTTCTAAATCAATCAATCATCTACCTTAACTCGTTGCAACAACTGCTACTTGATTCACCCCTCTACCTTTGCCGTATTAACACTAATCAGTGGTTGTTCTACCACAGATCGGCAAGATATACTGCGTGCAGAGAGGCGACTTACCCAGGCTTAGCCTCTGGTAAAGAAGCAGCTTAACTAGCATTACCTCCTCTACCTAGGCCTAGGCGATACCGACCGAGTGCGAAGTACAGACTCGCCCGGCAGTACTATCCTACCTAGGATAGCGACCGCCCGACGAATCTGAAGGAGTCCCACCATCAAACTAGTTCTACCAAGGACTGGCGCGACCCGGGGCTGCGTCAACCACGCAACTATACTAATCACAAATACCTACTGTCTATACCCCCGACAATATGGCGTACAAGGAAGTTCAGAACCGCAACTAGTTCTCTAACCTCTACAGTATCGCCCACGCTAACCAGGACTATAGCCTTGTTAACGCTGAAATCGATATTAAGCACTTGAACACCGCCGCCCTCGACTGGATAGAGACAATTAAGGATGGAGGCTAGTACGACGATTTCCTCCTTATAGAGTTCAAGGACCAGTTTAGCAACTAGCCCCGCGACCTCTTTAACTCTATTAATAGCAAGATTCGCAAGGCAATGAAGGAGCTCTTCTAGTCACGCGGAGTCTACCTTCCCCTCAACGCACGAGAAACGATGACTGAGCAAATCCACTCTCTGCTATCAATAGACACCTGCCCGCTATGGCCCGCCGACGAACTCGCTCTCGCGATAGTCGACCCGAACTTCAAGTGCCGACAGATGACAACAATGAGACCACGACGCCCAGCAAGCTCCCGACCAATCACTCC